>VZDJ01000058.1:1714552-1753433 GCA_008694505.1 Cyanoderma ruficeps | reverse complement strand
GAAAGGGCACTTTGATGAGATGTATGGAGGAAAATTAATTAATAAAACCAAGCAAAGTGGGTAGTGATGAAATTTTATGTCCAAGAGCTGGACTAAAAATGTGTTGGTAGAAAAACTGGGGGTTTTCTGGTAGATATTTCAAAACACCTCACCTACTGCTTAAGCATCTGTGAAAAACCAAGACACAGGTGCAACTACATCAGAGATATTCTGTATCTCTTGTTTCAGGCTATTTTCCAAACTGTGTTTCTATGAGACTGAGAGCAATCTGGACTCAATACCATCAACTGTTTTAAGCGCTATAATTTTGGTCAATATTTTCCTTCGTTAATTTTGAACCTGATTTGTGCTTGCTGTAATCCTGCTACTCCAAAAGATAAGGAATGTCATAATTAAACAGCTATGCACAGATAATTCTTTTATCCCTACACATGAAACTCATGTGACTGACATGATTTTAGGAGATTGATGTCATGGGTAAAACTGGGTACTGTGAGAAAACTCTTCTAGGGAGAAACATTGCAGACCTGTTTTATCTTCCCTTACTGCCAGGGACAGGCTTCCCCATTCCTCTGTTGGTCCTCTCATTTCACCGCTGCAACCTTGAGTAAATCCAAATAAAATTGGATCTGTGCATGTTAAATCATATCTGTGGATATGATGGAAAAGGGGGTCCTGATTTGTCTGCAGGAGAAGGATTAGCAGAACTCGACTTGTGCATGTGGTTTTTAAATGTGATTTTCTTTTTCTTTATGGCAGAGCACTACGTGCACGCAGTAATTTTACAACTCTGGAAATTACTAGAACTTTTCTTTAGAGCGGGCAAGTCTAAGGGCAGCCAATAAGAGATTTTTGGGAAGGGTCTGATCACCTGAAATTGCAAACAACGTTGGTCCTGTAGATTCCCAAGAAATTAGATTTTTATGCCTGCTGTGGGCTTCTCTTGGGCTGAAATTGGATGCATTCTTTGATAAATGGACCCACGAAGAAGGAACATGTACACAGTTGTGATAAATTTTTAAGTCAGGTTTATGAATCTGAATCCACAACTGAAAACAAGACCACGCCACGGGAATGAAGAAGAATATTTAGCACAAGATCAGAAATGGGTTTCTGAAAATAAGAGGTTGTTAAAGTTATGGTGAACGTGTACAAATTGCGAAATATCAGCAAGTCTTCTCTGCTGCAAACTGATCTAAAGCAGCTTTCCTGTTTCCCCAGCAACCTTGAGCAATGCTAGCTTGTTTCTTTGGAAGTAAATTAAATGTGACTTTCAAGTAGTTCATTATTTCAGTGGCCACAATGCCTTTTGCAAGCAAGGACTTTCGATAAATCATATTAGGATTTGCTGCACTTCTGAAGGGAGGCAGATAAAGGACTTCTGCAGAAATAGTTTTCAAATCTAGTACAATTTTTTTTTCCTTTTTTAGAAGTAACAAAAAATATGTTTCTATTGATACAGGGGGAAGAAAAAAAGAATAAAACATATTCGTGTAAAGAAAGGTTAAATAGTGTTTGGTGCTGCAGGTAGATGTGCACAGCCCTCAGACTCAGCTCTGCCTCAGCTGTGGGGCTGAAAGCTCTGGAAATGCTGTCACAGGATGTCACACCCAGCCCAGCCCCTCCAGTGCTCAGGACTTGGCACCCTGAGAAAACTCCCAGCTTTTTCCATGACCCAACCTGTTGGAGCCCTGGGCACTGAGGATTTTAGACTTTCTGTGCTGACAGGCACTGACCCTCCAGAAAATACTACATTTGAGCCGGGATGAAATGCTCGAGAGACACAGCTCGTGTTTGGACTCAGATGTTTATTAGTTCTTATCTCTGTTACAGTTTCACAAGTTGTGAGTTCTGGCTACCGAAGTGAACAATGGCTCCTGTCTCTCTCTCTCTCTACAAGGCCTTTTAAGCACAAACTGTCCAATTATGAAACGACACCTCAATTATTTTTTACTTTTAACTCAATAACCAACCACCCATGACCCACAGTGCAGATTTTTCTATCCAATTACAAAACACCACCCAGACCCATGGAGAAGAAGGTGAAAAAGAAGGACTCAGCCTGTGCCCTAAAACCTCCATCTTGCTTTATATATATTACTATATTCTAAACCCTTAAACTCTAAGTTTTGCACCCTGTGATGTCACACACTTCTATTCAAACTCCACACCCACAATCCCAGTGCTATCATTCCATTTTGGAAGCCTTTTCCAAGGCCTCAGGTCCAATGCAGTGTTTGCCTGAGGGGTCAGGGCCTGTCAGCACAGACAGTCTGGAATTCTCAGCTCCCAGAGCTCCAACACACCCTGACACAGGGCAGCTCAAATTGTCACGGAATCGTGGCATGGTTTGGGTTGGAGGGGACCTTAAATATCCTCCCCCAGGCCCTGCCGGGTGGACAGGCCCACCTTCCACCAGGAGGGACGTGGTGCCCAACACTCCACACTGGTAAAGCCCAGCCCTGGGCTCAGTCCCTGTCCCCATGTCACAGCCGTGGCTCTGTCCTTCTGTCACCCTCACCCAGAAGCCCCAAGCCTGCCTCAGTGCCCTCCGGAGTGAATATGTCTTTCCTGGTGCTCTCCTAAGCGATTGTTGTGGCATCTTATGTCCTTATCTCGGCTGGTGCATCCCCCTCATGAATATTCTGCCCATATGGAGGACTTTTCTCTGTCATCGCCCATTAACAAGGGGGATAATCACTCACGCAGTTATCGGGAAGTCAGGGAAGGCCTTTCCTTGAGCCCTCGGTGCCGAGAATCCTGGGACGCCACGGGAGGTTAAATGTGCCTGACATTATCATCATTACTTTTTTTCCCCCCCCCCCTCCGTAATTACTGTATTATAATAAAGTTGATCTGAGATAAAGAAACGGGGTGTTAAAAAGTCTGTTGGGGCTGAAGGACCGTATTAGTGACTCTTTTACTTTTCTTGAGTCATGGGGCAAAATGTATTTTTGGGCTGAGATGATCATTCTGTCACCAAATCCCCAGGAGGTCACCACTGAACACAGAAATGATGTTTTATTACACAGTTGCTCTGAGAAAAAGTTGCTCCAGTGTAAATACAAAAGGGGAGGGGAAGGTTGTAGTGCTGCATTACTCAGCAACAACACTGAGTTTCGGGTTCAGGCTGAAAAGTGTTTACCTCCAAAGAATTTAAACTGTTTAATAAGATTAATGAGCTTTACCTGCCTTTTCTCAGCTGTGACATCACAATTTAGGCAAGTTTTGAACAGCCAATGCACTAATTGCATTCCTGTACGTTGTGGGAACTCGGTATTTTTGCAGAATTGACTCACCCTGTGCAATTGGTACAAATGTAACTCAAAACTGGCTCAGCTACTCTTCTCCCGGCTCTTCTGGATCTTGCCAACGCTGCAGCAGAGCCAGTGAATCCAGCTGCCTGCTTCCACTTGGGGTTTTACCACAACAACATTTTCTTTAAATTCCATCACTCATCTCAAAAAAAACCAACAAAACCCAACCCCCCTAACAAAAACTCAAAAACCCCAACAATAGCAACTGCCCCAACAAACAGACAAATCAAAAAAACCCAAAAAGCAAACCAAAAACCCCACCAAAAAAATCCCCCCAATAAAATCCCCCACAAACATCGTTGTTGCTGTAGCTTTTCCTGTTGGAAATTTGGCAAAGGGCTATCCAAAAAAATGATAAAAACTCTTTCTGACACAAGGCAGTATCCTTTAGCTAAAATGGGCAGTACCTCTTTCTCTGGAGCCTTCAGTTTCCAATGATTCACTCTGAGGCCTTTCCAAGTTATCCTGTTTTGTATCTGCATTAAAAGTTTCAGTCTCGTGCCTCTGTTTCAATTATTTTCCTGCAGGTGATCATTTGGGCAGAAATTTGTGGTTTGAAATACGAAGTTTGATCTCACTGCGCAATATTTCTCTATTTCACAGGCTTTAAGAAACTGTTGCAGGGTTTTATTCCTTATTTGTCCATTACAACTGACATTTTCCAGTTCATTTCAGGAAATAATAAGCTGCTGATTTCTCGAGTCTCCTGGTGCAGTTGCCCACTGCTCAGTGTTGCTGTCTTTAAGAGCATTTTCCAGGGTACAAAGGTGACACCTAATTACTGATGCACAGCTCCTGCCAGCAGCAATTTTCAGCGTGTAAAACCTGTTCATAATTGAGGGAGAGAAACATGTAAGGTATTGTTGAAGTCATACTCGAGTAGGAAAGCTTTCAGGAGGAACAGAGTGGAAAAAAAAGTGGATATAATTCCTGGTAAATATGATATTCTGCTTTAAGGTTCAATGGGATACAGGAACTCAGGTGCCACGATATCAGAGACAATACTGAGTTTAAAGTCTGAGAAAACGACAGTGTGAGGCAAATGAGAAAAGACAGAGGCAGCCTGAAGTTGCCCAAGTTGATTTCTAGGTCCTTTCCAACCCTAACCCTTCAGTGATTCTGTGATTTTATGACTGCTTCCCTCGTAGTAACACGGGACAATGTCCGTATTAACTCACCCCACCTCTAGATGTAAAGAAGCCTCATCTGAGAGAGGTTATGTTATTCACTGGTTATCTTCACCTGCAGAAAAAAAAACAGTGGGAATATCAATGATGCAACCATGAAAAGGTTTAGATTGCAGACTGGAGAAACAAATACACTTGACCACTCAATTCCACTTAATGCCATTGTGAATAATGACTTTCCCAACCAATATTACTGTAATAACAGCCAAAAAAACGCCCAAAAATCCAGATGTTCACTTGGCCCTGCAGGTCTTACAAGACCTCCACCACAGCACACCTCCAGCACATCCAAGTGGAACACGGGAGCTGCATTAGTTTCCTTTCAGATTTCCTCTTTCCTGCATTTCTTCCTTTTTTAAATTCAGTGTTCAGGATTGAACCACATCTCCCACGGGGCAGTGCAGGCTCCTCCCTGCCCAGAGGGTGCAGGACAGAAATCCCAGCAGAGATTTCTTCGGTTCATCTTTTGTCTCACCGACTCCTTTTTGGGTTTGGAAATGTATTTTTCTACTTCCCCTCTCTTCTGTGGATTTTCTGTGGTATATCCGAGGCAGCTACAGGTGAACATCTGTTAGATTAGGTGAGCTGGGCAAGAAAACAAAATTAAATCTGGCTAATTAACTCTGCCTTAAATGTTAATACTGAGGCTGTTGGGGTGTTTTGTGGGAAGGTCGTGGAAAAATGGATCAAAGGCCTTTTGTGTGGCGGGAGTTGTTTAGGAGCTCTCCTTCCTTGGGAATTACAGTCAAATATGTTCTTGCCCCTCGTTGAAAACTCAACACAGCTCCACGCAGTCAAGCCCAATTCTGATGCTAAGGCAGTCCCAGACATTTGGGCAGCTGGAAAAGTTTAGCCATCCTTATTCCTGCACTTTTATACCTCACAGCAATCTCTGGAAAACAAGAAGAGGAGATAAAGGCCTTGGTAATGTTCAGCCTATCGATTTCCTGAGAACCCCTTTAATTATTTCCGTGAGCCCCTTTCGCAGCACCAACCCCTGCATTGCTGAAGCACATTTTAGTGTTTCTCCAAACATTTATGTAAATAATCCCAGTCAGGGGTGGGGTTTTGGTTCGGGTTTGGTTTTTAGTCCCTTTGTACTTCCGACGGGGACTTTTTGTCTGTGGCTTTTCAACCTGCAAGCTGAGGAATACATCCAGCATTGTCCTGCTCTTCATGCCTCAGCACACGTATTCACCCTCTGGAGCTGGCATTAACTTTGGGGACAGTTCCACTTTTTAAAAGTCAAAAGTCAGTGGGACTGTACTCATAAGTATTCCACGGAAGCAAGACAATCTGATGGAGTGGCCTTCAAATTCTACTTTTGAAATGCTGAAAGTTAAGAAATATAATTAAACTGCAAGTGCATTAACATTTATATAAAATATAAACCAAATGCTTATCCCGAATCACCAAACAAATTGCAGTTTGAACATTATTTAAAAAAAAAAAAAAAATCCCAGCTACTTATCAACAGCGCCATTTGAAATTATTGCCAGTACTACAACTCTAAATGCATAAGATGCCTTAAATACAAACCCTGAACATTTACATACTGATTCCATGAGCAAAGCAAAAGGTATTTGCCAGTAACAGTACAGGACTCAGCATTTTTATTGTCTGAGTAATCCTGGTTCGCTCTGATATGAAAATTCAATTATTTTAGAACTGGTCGTCTCATTAAATTTTGACAAGGAGCACAAGCTCAGTACCAGCTCCAGCTCTAAGAGGCTGTGGGAGCCTGACAGCTCCACGGTGAATTTTAAAATGTAGTATTTTTGCAGGACAAGATTATCTGACAATTTTATATTAAAAAAGAAAAAAAAATTAATCAAATGCATTGTAATATCCAACACTGCTAACTTGGCCTTTTTGTAGATATTTTTATGAAAATTTATTGTAAAAAAATAAATAAATAAAAAAAGGAGTCCAATGTTTATTGCATCTTTTCCCCCAAGCCCACCTCCATGTCTTATGCTCCACGATTGTGCTAGGGGAAAAAAAAAAGGTGTCTTTATGTGAGCAGCAAGTATTTAGCCACTCATTGTTAACACTTTCTCCTTTCCTCAATAGAAACGTGTGTTTGCAATCATTTTTATAAATATTATTTCCAGCGGAGGCAAATCTTTTATTTCACACCCATATTTACCATCAGTGCCATCAAGGGGTGTTTAGACAAAGGGTTTTTTTTCCCAGAAAAAAAAAAAGCTCATTGAAAGGAAAACTGTTTTGACAGGATCAGAGCAGTTTGGGAAGACCTTCAGTGGAAAAGGCTTCTCAAGTTTAAGGTGACTTTCCATGGACACAACAGACTGTTGGAATATTTTGATTTACAGCCTGACCCTCTTGGAGCCCTGCCCTTCCACCACCTGGCCCATCACAACCTGACCATGAAGCTGTTGCTGCTTGTGTCATAAATTTCCTTTATCCAACCCTGCTGAGGGGTTGGAACTCTTTATAATCCACAAAAATTCGACAGCTGTGGATGGACAGTGTGGAAAGAACCCAGCTCTTGTGCTCTCCTTTCTCCTTTCCTCTTTCTTCGTTCTCCTTTCTCTCCTTTCTCCTTTCTTCTTTCTCCTTTCTCCTTTCCCCTTTCTCCTTTTTCCTTTCTCCTTTCTNTCCTTTCTCCTTTCTCCTTTCTCCTTTCTTCTTTCAATATGGAAGGAGCCAAGGGATGAGATTTGGGAGAGCACAAAGAGCTCCGTGGCCTCTTGCCCAGCTGGGATCATCCCCCTGAGCTGCAGCAGGCCTAGGTGTGTTTTAGTTCCTGTGGAAACAATATTTAATTAATTTGCAACCTAGAACAGCTCCAATAAAAAATGGGACGGCATTCCATCTCCTAAACTGCTTGGGTCTTGTGGCAAAAAAGGTGGAACAGAGTAGGAGAACAAAGGCTTGGGTTAGATCTTCTGTACCACAGGTAAGAGCTTTTGCCATTGGCCATCATGGGATTGAAATTGAGGTTTGTTTCACCCCAGCCCAGGATGTGAAACCTGGAGCAATCCTGGAAACACTTTGTGGAACACAGAACATTATTTCCCTGTCCAGGTCTCACAAATCCTGGTGTCACAGAGGTCTGGGCATTTTCTGGTAACTTATTGCAGCTGTTGAGCAGTCAGTGAGCAGTGAGGGCACCAAAAGTAATTTGCTTCAAATTTGAAAAGCCACTGCAAGCAAACATTGATTTATTAAGCTTCTTCATGAGCATTGCTCAAATATTACTTGAAGACACTTATTGAATTTTCAGACTGATATTTCATCAAGCAAATAGTTTTTTAATTTGTGTTACGTTATTTCTAACACTTTTTCCTTACTGCTGTAAAAGAATTCAGTAAATAAGAATATTTATATGTATATTTATCACTGCAATACACTTATTACTGCAGATTTAAGATAATTATACGAAGAAATCATTAGATAGTAACAACAATTAGACTCAATTACCTTAAAGGTCTTTTCCAACCTAAACATTTCTGTGATTCTATTGCAAGGTCAACACAAATATTCCATTTAAGGTCTGCCCCAGGATTTCTTGAGGACAGATTGAATGTTCAAAGCCTAAAAGTCACAGGTGGACCAGCAGAAGAGGATTTCTGTTAAACATGTAAATATCAGAGGGACAGAGGCACTCTCCCGGTGACATCTCCAGGGGGAAGTTATCCAAGGAGACCTTGTATGGCAAACAGGAGACGTGCTGGACTATCCCATATATTTCTTAGGGCCAGGGACATTTGAAATATACACTTCCTCAGGGAAAAAAAAGAGCACAGTTTGATTTTTTTTTCCCCTCTGTATTTTAATTAACTTCTGTGAAGGTCACACATATCTCTATCTCTGCAATGCACAGCGTGTCAGTCATTTTAAAAATCTGGATATTTAGCATTATCTTGCCATTATAGTCCAACTTTTTTTTTTTAATTTAATCCAAAATTCTACTTTAGTGATCAAATTAAAGAGATGACAAGCTCCCTATCCTTACAAGCTAAGCATTTTATGTTTTATACTCAGATATACTCTGGGTGATATAAGATGAGGCTTCATAATGGGATTCAGTGCAGCTGAGTGCTAAATTATAGCAGGCTTATATCACAGAACATGGTAACAATGAGAGGAGAATTCATATCGTGCCTTTAGGAAGGGAGGAAAATTAAGACTTTCCAATTAAAGTAGTAACCTAAAACTTTAAAATAATTTGAACAGTTTCTGAATACACGGAATGTTCTGTACTTATCTGGGAGCAGGATTGGCAGCTGTTTGAAAGGACCCGAGTGAAATGTGGACAAGGTGCATGTTATGTCCCCAGAACACAGATCTGTCATTTTCTGCATTGTTCAGGGTTACATTGGTATTGAATATCTCTTTCCCACAAATTCGCAGGCTCCATGCAAGGCTGGAGGGAAAACCCAGTGTAACGTTATCGTTAAATTGATGTTGCATACAACTTTATGATGGTCCTGACAACTGCAGTTTGTGAATTTGCCAAGGGCAGCCTCAGAAGTGATTTTTCAGAGATGAACACTGGGCTGTGTGGTAAAATAATCCTTTCCTTCAGAAGGACAGGACTGCAATTTTCTTGTAGACATAATTTACAGAATTATTACTGACAATTTTAGAATTCCACTGGGTGAAACACTGGGGGCTTGAGAACAGGATTTCTCATCCTTTTAAGAAGAGGCAAATTTTAAACAGACAGTGTGTCTATAGCATCTGTGTAATAACACAGGAGGAACCTGACCCAGAAAACCCGTGCTGGATTCCTCTCCTTATTTAAATCTTCTGCCTGTTTGAAAGCTGAGGTGCTCTGTGATTCACAGCTCTGGATAAGATGTAAAAAAGAGCTCAGGTTCATATTCTGATTTCTTCTCACGTAGCTTTGGAGTGCAGTCAATAATGGTTTTAGAACAAGGTTTTTCCTATCAGCACTGCTGCCTAAAAAGATCTTGCACAGCTATTTGGGAGATTTCCTGCCCTGATGAAACCCAGAAGTTTATGTAATTGTTTAGATTGCAAATCAGAGTGAAAATGATTCAGTCTAAGTGTCAAGAAGGAAGAAAAGACATAAAAAGATATTGCAAATTATGCTGATGTTTGATGTTTAGATTTCTTGTGGACAGTTGTTTTATAATCTCATAGGAACAAGAGGAAAGGGAATAATGTTCAATATAGATGTCATGTCTGGTTTAGACCCAAACCTCTGGCACGTGAAAATGTCCACCAACATCAGTGCACTAATTGAAAATCAATGCAATTAATTTCAGTGAAAGAGCTGGAGGTACCATTGCATGACTTACACTCGAAGGCCACTTCAAAGCAAAATGCCCTGTGCCTGTTTGGTTTCTTCCTGACATGAACGGAGGCATCAAACTTGCTTCTTTTTCAGCTTGGAAAGTATATTTCACAATAGGCTGCACAATTTACGTGGTTTGACTCTGGTAAGGGTCAGCTTTGCAAATATTAGTGGAATTCTACCTGTTCTGTGTGAATTCCAATATCCAAGGGTATGGATGAGCTGCTGTGAGACACTTCCAGCTGCACTGATGGAAGGACCTGTAATTTTCCTTCCAACTCTCCTGGCTGGAGTCATTTAACCACTTCAGTTCACAGCTTCTGTTCCCAAGAAGAAAATCTGGTTTGTGCCGATGCCTCGTAATGGATCCTGGACCAAAGTGGCTTCGATTCAATCTATTTCCACTCTGCTGTCTGAGGGTGACTTCCAGCCAAAGTCAGGAGGGGCAAATACAACTAAAATGGGGGATGGCACCTAGGGCTGTTCAGANGGGGACTCAGGTAACAGCCATTTAGGAGGATGTAATCAAGGCCACCCTTCCCTGCTCAGAATTCCTTCCCTGGCACTCTGCTTGGAGTCATCTGCTGATCTGTTCTTGCACTCATCGCATCAGTGGCAAATCCAGTTTTGACCAAAGTGTGTGTGCTCAGTGCCAAGTTTGGGACGCACCTGGACTTCTAGATTTACTGGAAGAGCAGCACACACGGAGCATAGCCAAACCAGGCAATGTCCCTTCTTCTAGGAAGGCTAAAAAAGTGTAGGTGATGTCTAAATTCCCATCACATACCTAACAGGACTGAAAATAAGAGGGGAAAATGCACCAGGAAATGAAGTTACATTCCACGTTCTGAGCTCAGGAGCAGAATTAGTGGATAATACAACAGGGTTAGCAAACAAACCAAAATCCTCCCATGCTAAACTACTCTACCAACATTCATCATAAACTGCTTGGTCTAGGTTGAAATAACCCAATCTCCTATAAAAGAAATTAAAAATGAAAACAATTGGAGAAAGCACTGCTGAATATATGCTGCATGGGTGAAGCAGCATGCAATGAAAACCAAGGCAGAGCTGGTGAAATAACTGTTCTGAGTAAGAGTAAATTAGAAAGTTTTGCTGCCTTAACTAAATTATCAAGATACAAAATTGTTAAAACTGATCTTTTGCTGGTTTTAGTATCTACACAAGGTGTTTCAGCTGTATCAGTAGAAAAAATAGGATATTTTGTGCTGATGCAGTTTTTCAGAGCTGGACAAGGTGGGATTTTTCCTCTGTTGGATTGAAATCTTGGGCAAAACAAACCAAATACAAGCAGTTGTTAAAATAAGCTGTTATCTGCCACGTGGACTCCTTCAAAGACTGGATAATGTGCTCTGATGACTTTTTAATGAGGAAATCAAGAGTTCAGACACAATAGCAGGAAATATAAATACTGGATTTTTCACAGTTTAACAAAGTGTCTCAGAGGAATCCTTTTTCTGATATAAGGACTGAAATGTGTCATCTCCTCAGCCCGGGCCGGTGGGTCTGACAATTAGTGGGAGGATCTTTCAGTGATTTTGCAAAGTCCTTAATTTACATTAGCTGGTGGTGAACGTGAACCACAAAAACATTTCTCTCTCTCAGTGCCAGTATTTCAGCCTGCATCTAGACTTAAATAGATGAAATTAAAAAAAAAAAATTATGGTTTATAGTTTATTCTCCCTTTAAAACCGGCAGAATTTCAGCACAGTAAAGATCAGTTAATCGACACATTCAGGGCAAAAAAATGAGACTCACGTATTTATTGTCCATTTTTAATGCTTTTTTTTTTCCCTTTCTGAACCCAGACTCCAGGCCAGCCTCCTATCCAAGTTTTCCTTCGTGCCTTATTGTCTATTCTGTTCAGCTATTTAAAAAATGTTGAATATCAACAATGGCTTTCACCAGTGCATTGTCAACTTTTGTATGAAGCAATCTTGGTTGAATGAGAAGATCCCAGAGCTTATAGTTCTATCTACTGTGCTGCACTGGGCTTTCTGCTTGAATGTGTGTGACTGATAACGGGACAAATTTCTACCTTCGTTATTACATTGCAGCCACATTAATTCATTTGCCAAAATCTTTTAGGGAGTATCTTTATAACACATTGCACGAGACGGTCAGGTAAGTGCTCGTAACGTCAAAACGAGTCCAGATCCAGCAGCTGCCTGCTCGGGTTTTGTTTGTTAATTGTAGATCTGCTCCTGCCGTGTTGTTTCGCTGACTTTGGTGATCTCGTGGGGAGCCGTGTGCCGTGTTCTCTAGCAGAACATCTTTGCTCACACAAAGGAATTTCTGCTGGATCTGCACTGCTGTTAAAGTCTGAAGGCAATATTTAGAAATATCTTGGGAGGATGGGGGGGAACGTTGCAAACTTGTGCCCAGCTCGTGGGTTTTTCAAATAACAGATTCTGCCAATGTTATTGTCGATGTTCGAGCTTGTTTCTGCCTAGAATTTGGGGTGCTAACACTGCTTAAAGCTTTTCTATTTTTTTAAACTGCTTCTCAGCCTTCACGGTCTGATATCTTTTTATTTTGCATAGAATGTAGTTGGAATTTAACTTCTATAAATCGGTCACCAGTGTGTCTTTGAATGGGAGCTGATTTTTTTGGACACTGTTCAGGAAATCCAAGGACTCCCCAGCAGTGCCCAGTTTGTTCATTCGTTTCAGTTAACAGGTGGCTGAGCAGGTAAAACAGAACCAGCTGTTTGCCTTTCCTTCTCCACCTCTTTTGCTGACAGCTAATGTCACTTTGGAAAGAATTCATTTGAGAGGCCGTTTTTCTAAATTATTTGATTGCTACAGTGACAAAAAGGGATCCTGCTGGACAGGACTTGATCCAGTTAAGTAAACAAAGCAGAATTTCCTTTGCACTTTCTGTTTTACTTAGAAGAGCAGGATCCAGCTCATCATCTTGTATATAAAAAAATTAATTAATGCCTTCACCGTGTATCATATTTAATAGGACTTACTTAGATATTTTAGGTTTTTACACTGAAGAAAAAGGAAAAGACAAATTCCCAAAGGCAGCAAATATCAGTAAGGGCTCCACCAGTCCTGACTCCGACCGGTCATGAACAAATTGATGGTACCGATTTTGAGATAAAAACCTGGAATATCTGCCTGCAGGGACTGTGTGCTGCAGCAGGGCTGGGAGTTTTATCCCAAACCACCTAAAACTTGGCTGGGGAGTTCCCTGCTGGGTGGAATTTGTAGGTATTGAGCGGGGGAGGTCCTGTTTGACACCCTGTTATCAGTTTCCCATTAATTCATCTGCTTGTCCCTTTGTCCCAGAGCCGGGGACTCCTTTCAGGGCTGGCTCTGTTTTGTCTGTGTCCCCTCTGCAGGCAGACAATGGCTCTCCAGTACCTTGCACCCTGTGTGTGTGTGTCCCTCATCAGAAAAAACCAGCATAGAGAGCACTGTTTTAAATTGCAGCACACGTAGGAAGTGCTCCCATGTTTAGGGATGTTTACTCCATTTCGTCCTTGTCAAATGCATGGGAGGTTCCCAGTGTTTTGAAAAGCGCATCAAAAGCAGCTTTAAAGGCAATTTATTTCAGTGGAAATTCAAACTAGGGAAAAAAAAAAAGAGCCATTTTTATATAGGTAGTGATACTAAACAGTGGCAAAAGATTATTTGGGGACAGCACGTTATTAATAAAGGCTTGCTCGCTTAATTGCTCATTGGTTCCTCCTCTGTTTATAGTTTTACTAGTTTTGAAACAGTGTACACGTGCTAATTCATGCTGTTGTTATACTGATTACTGTCACAGTCAAAGTAAGGGGATTTAATGACAAATTTAATAATAAAATTTTACTTTTGCCTGAAGGAGTTTAGGGTTTTTGTGGGCAGCATTACACAGATGGCACAAGGACTCAGGCAGGGTAAAATGTAGAACTGTTTTTCATCACAAATTAGGAACCGATGTCATACAGAGAAAAAGAACAAAACTTTATCTTTTGTTTGGTCTTTTGCATTACTGGAAGAAAACTTCCTTTAAAAACAAACAAAATTCCATTATTCTTTAAAATCAGTCTCTCTTTATATTTCAGTCTTCGCCTTTAATGAGAGGAGATTCACAACTGGAAAAGCCTGAGAGAAAAGTTCCATGGACCTCTGGAGGAGGACGGGAAAGCAGCAGCAAACACACAGGTACTCTGTGGTTTATATTTGCATTTTTGTGCCCAGTGCAGCTGGAATGTTTCACAGACCCAATACAGAGCACACCCCATCTCCTCAGAAGCGCCACATATAATATTTTGCATTTCAGTAGAGTTGTTCTGTAGAATTATCCCTGGCAGGCATCAGGCAGGACTCATAACTCTGGAGCACTGAAGATGTTCCTTTTCATTTTATGAGAGAAGGGGTTGAAGTGTGAGGTTGGTTTGTCTGGGATCAGCCAGGCAGCCTTGGAGAAGAGGAGGATTAAACCAGTGGAGGTGAGGTGTCACAACCCAGAGCCCATCCCTGGAGTGACACAAAGTTTGTGTTCCCAGGAATAGGCAGGAAAATGCTTTTTCCCTCAAAATCCCTTCACTGCCTCACTCCACGTACAAATGCATATTTCTCGCCTTTCCAATTCTCTCTTTTTTTTCTTTCCTGGATAATCTCACATATATCCTGAGACAGTTTTAAGTAGAGGATGATGCTTCACTCCTGCAATATTTCCCTCACCCTGAAGGATCAGGGAAGCACTTTGCCAGCCCAGCTGCTCCGGTCACACTTTCTTTCTCCACCCACAGCCCTGGAGCTGGCACTGTATGCAGAGGAATTTTTACCTGTTCACTCCATCGTAGTTTCTTTGTAGAGGGGAAGAGAAGAAGGGTCTGGAACTTTGTGGGGGTGTGTGGTGGACAATATAAACCCAGGATTTGGGTTGTGCATCTGCCTTGTGCTGGAGAAGCCCAACTGCTCGATAAGGCAAGGACCTTCACCAAAATTTGAATTAAGAGGTCAGGGATGACCCCCTCAGGTGCTGTGACAGCTCACACAAATTGGGAATACGAGCCCCAAATCTTTCTCTTTCTGGATTCTGCACACTCTGGAGCACCCCAAGCACAGCCCATGTGCTCCTTCCCACGAGGGGTGGGGAGCAGCACACCCTGCTCCCCAAAATGTCCTTCCCACGCAGCTGGTCAAGGTTACTGTTGTGCTCCTCTGACACGTTATCAATTACCCTGCCACAGACTGATACTGGACCTGTAGTTTTCTTATAAAATAAAAAACTGACTTTAATTAAATCATCAGTAACTTGGACCTAATTATTTCAGACAGTATTTAATTAATGTTTCACGGACACCTAATGTAATTAGGGTTCCTTTAATAAGACCTTCTATGACATTAAAATATATGACCTTTATCTTTCTTATCATCCGTAGTCTGACAACTCAGATTTGTCATTTTCACTATAGGTAGAGTTTGATTAAATAGAACAGAACATAAAATTAATCTGCCAAATTACACTTGTTTGTTTCTCTCTTTTTTTGCTACTTAAAGACTAATAAGTTAAGTCTTTTAATTAGCAGTGTCAGTACAAGCGTTCGTGCTGGCGTTTTACCTTTGTGTTTTTTTCAGACTGTTTCTTCTGTATATCATTTTTTATGACAAAAGTAGATAACAACCAGACTTTATTAATCATTGTGAAGGGTTCAATCTTTTAGATATGAAAAATAAGGAGCTATTCTTTACAGTAACAATGACTGGTAATTTTTTTTTTTTTTTTAAATTTAAGACAATCTTGCAAAGCGCTTCGCTTTCCTGCTCACAAACTTTCCAAACATAAAATTGTAGTTTAAATATGAATGAACATAAGTGAGGTTATTAGGTTGGCCTACACTTGCTTTTCAGGAGCTACAGGTTCTCTTTTCACTCTTTTTTGGGGCAGTTATCAAGATCCAGTGAAAGAGCATTTGTCATATGCAAAATGTAGAGAAAGAGAGTGATTGAGAAGGGATTTTATAGCCTGCCTTGGAACAACACTCAGCTGATCTTGTTTCCTCACTCACCACAGAGCTTTTCTATCTCACTTTCGAAAGTAGAACTGCTCCAGTGCCTTCGTTTCACTCGCTGAGGAGAATTTGTGTTTAGAAAGACAACACAAAGGTTAAAAAGTAGAATTAAAACACAGCGCACTTTTTTTATTATAGTAAAGGGGAAATTGAGGAGTGATCCTCTAGAACAGGGAAACAATTTCTGTTGTTTTCTGTTCTCCCACACAATAAAAACCAGCAGGACAAAGGAAACTCTTGGCTCAGAACCAGTGAGATGCTGAGGTGGAATATCTTTGCTCTGTTCCCAGTGGGAATGAAGAGAAGGGAGCAGTTCACTGGCTCATGCTTTTATTCTCTTCATAAGGGTTCTAACACCAGAGGTGTCCACATGAGAAAGAACATACTGAACAAATTGTTGGACACTCCAGAGCAGATTTCAGGCAGTCTTTGAGGAAGATGGGAGTTTCCTCTGCTCCCCTTCAGGAAAGAGCAGAAACTCATGAAATTTAAGCCTCTGAAGAATCCCATTTTAACCTCTGAAGATATTCATACAGCTAAAATCAAACGTGAGCTGAAGGGTTTTGTTCCACAGGCAGGGAACAGGTTGAGGGAACTAACTGCTCTACATAGGATCTGTTGATGTGATAAGGAAAAATGAGCAAGGAGCTGAAGTTGTGGTAATTAAAGGTGGGGAAAAAAGCAGCCTAAAGCAACAAAGTGCCAGGTAAGCCCTGAACACCTCATCCCCTTTGATTTATTCTAATATTCTGCCATAGTTACAGCAAGCAGTTGGCAGTTTTTTCTGTGTGTAACCCAAAATTTAACCTGGGGATTGTACAGCACAATCACCTGGGTGACATCACCAACAGTGCCTGTTCCTTTCCTTTCCTCTTTCCTTTCCCTTTTTCCTGCTGGCAGAACCGTTTTCAGCCCTGTTAAAGCTCCAGAGCTGAGCTGTGACCTTCTGCTGGATCCTGTTCACTGCAGAACTGTGGGTTTGTAGCAGGGCTGTCACGCTGTGAAATACATGATGCCCAAAAGAGCAAGAAAAATAAAATCCAAACAAAAAAAACCCCATCAGGTACCAAAAAGAAGCAGAAAAACTGTATTTGAAAAAGTGACATCAACGTCTTATAAAAAATGACAGAAATTCTTGCCTGGAGCCCAAATCTTCTTTCTTTTGCCATTAAAGCAGCCACAGCAACCCCTGACTTCATATATTGGATAAAATTGTCATTTTAACTTAATAAGTCTTAATTAGTAGCTCTATGTTGTTTGCTGATCGCAGACTGTGATTAGTGTTGAGAATGCAGCCACTCATCAGCATCAGCGCTATTCAATTAAGATTTCAAGATGTAATTAAGGCAGCGCCCAAGACTCATCCCACTTGCAGCAATTCCCAGTAGGGGAAGAGGATGTGAAGGGGTTAAGCCCAGGAAATCTATCACTGCACAAACAGGCAGCTGCACCATCCCAGTGCCAGTGCTGCCCTGAGTCTGTGCTGGGCAAAGTCTGCCCCTGGAGAGAATGTCGGGGGTAGGATTGTTCCACATTTTGCATTTCGTATCAGGGACCTGATCATCCTCTCCTTGCAGATAATTTGAGATATTTTACATCACGCTTCTTTACGGCCACCACAGTCGGATTTCATTAATGTGGTGAAAACTGAATTAGAGTGAGCCTCTATCTGGATAGAAAACAACTGCTCTGTCCATGGATGGTCAAGCAATATGATTAATATAGAAAAATCTATCAGATAAAAAATCTTGATCCAACCATATAAAAACAGATTAACGCGGTTACACAAATCACTGAAAACTGGTCACCTTGGCTACATTAGGAGCTTTAAAAGCAAACACAAATCAGTGAATCATTTTAATCAAATTTAATTTAGATTATACACTTTCACATAAAATCTAATTTACTTGGAATGACTTGGTCATGACTTGTCTGCTCCCTACAGGACAAGGTTAAAGAGATTACATTTGGGTTCATGTCAGCAGCATCTGCTAGTTAGCTCCCTGAATGCTGATTTAATGAGAGAGGTTGTGCTTAGTCTCTTGGAAAGACTTCTGGCTTAGGCAGGTGCTTGAGAGATGTTATTAATTTAGTGTGATACAAAGAGTGATGTTATCATGCTTGGAAAACCCTTGTATCATTATTTTCACGTGTCTAATAACCCTGGTGGGTTTGTTTACATCTGACGAGCAGCTTTGGAGGGTTTCCCTTTAATCTTTCCCTTCAGAGACAGAGGAGATTCCTGCTAAAGAACAGGGTTTTTTTTTAAATAGAAACAATTATCTTGGGGCTTGTCTAGAAGGGGCAGCAAGAGACCATCAACTGCAACATGGATCCAGGAGGCACCAAATCCACAAGCAGGCCATGCCTCCTTGTCTCATGCCCACCTTGCCTCAGCCCACCTGCTCTGCAGACAGAGCCTTTAACTCTTTGTGCTCAGCTCTGCAGAGCCAGATTCTGTCCCCCTGTGACTCGCAGCACCGAGGTTTTGTGTTGAAGTGAACAGGGTGCATTGCAGCTCGTTGCTCATTGATGAGAAAAAGGGTCTCGGTGGGTTTAGCCTTTGGTGGTGAGTGCAGCTGGGGCAAGCTCTGTGCTGATGGAGCAGAACCAGAGGCAGCAGTTGCTGTTTCCAGTCCTTCAGCCCTGGGGCAGAGGACAGGAAGGCCAAAATAACACCGGAAACCTGTTGCTCAGTGCCTCACTCTGAAGCTGAAAACTCCCAGTGGCTTTATGGATCAGCACTGACATAAAGATGATTCCCCGAGCAGGAATCGGTGCCCGGGCACAGGATGATGCATCAGGGGCCTGCTGCCCCTCTGACCTGCTGCTGGGCGGGCAGAAATCACAGACACGAAGGTTCATCCCACGGATTGTCCCTGGGCAGGATTTCCACGAGGAGAGGAAGGGCAGGCTGAGAAACGTTGCCTTGGTCTTTTTCAGCCTTCTGATGTTTGCATTTTTGTAGTGGAGTCTCTCACAGATTTTCATGTAAACAAAGCAAATGTTTTTCATTTCTCTCTTGAGGAGGGACAATTGATGGACTTCTAGTTTGACCAGTGTGATTGAAGAGGTGGCAACCTTACCCTGCAATCCCTGATCATTGTCCAATATCTATATAAATCAACATCAAACAATAAACTTCCCTCTTTTTGCCCTGAGGACCTGACGGTGTGATTGTTGTTCCTTTCATGCCCTATGATGACAGAGAAATTCTGCACATATCCAAACTTAATATTGACTGACCTTGATTCCCTAACCCAGCAGGGAAACTTTAGCTTTAAATGGATTTAAGTGTCCCTGAAGCATGTCCCTGCCTATGCAGAAGCCTCTCATCCAAACTGTTCTCTCCCTTCTGGAAGAGATTAGCCAGGAATTCGGGGAACTCACACCCATTTCGCTGACATCAATAGGAGTTGCACCAGTTTTAAATATCCTGCATGTTTTCTGCTGCCTTTTTAAAGTGCTGGTTTATTCTCCAGGAGGAGAAAACAAACAAACAAACAAACAAACAAACAAATAGTGCAACTATTAATCCCGGAAGTGCTGATAAAGAATTTAAAATAACAATTGAAGTTCGTTACAGAATTTTACTTTTTTTGATTCAGAATTTCCCTGGCGGAGGGGCTTCAAACTCTCTCAGTCATTACCATAACAGCATAAGGGTTATATATAAAATATATATAATATATAAGCTCATAATAATAAGCCATTAAAATAATCTCTGGTAATTCTGTTTGGTGGTATTTATGAAGGATGCTGCAGACACAATGTTCTCTGCTGCACCCTCTGTTTTCTCTGGGTCTTCTACCTTTTCTCCTCCCCTGTGTGTAAATCATCAATTCTTATATACGTAGTAGAAGAATGTACGTCTCCAAAATTAATGAATCCACCCTGAAGGAATACCATTTAGATATGACATCCATAATAATATCAAAGAAAACTGGGCAAAATGGAGAAAAATGGGGACATACCTTATTGCAATTACCTTCTATTCCAGCATGTTTTTCTTATTAGCAGCGCAGACAAAAAAGGCAGCCCTCCTATTTTATTTTAAATGAGCCTGGTGGAAGTATCTCACCCACTTCATTTCCATATGAAATTGCACCTTGGAGCCTGATCCTCCTTGCCTTTGCTCAGGTAAAATTCTTCTTGCTGTGCCTGGAAACAAAACCTGTGTCAAGGTTACAGGGTCAGGACCTGGGCTATGCACTTTTACCCCGGACAATCACTGATATTTGTTTTGTGTTGCATGTAGAGCGCCCAAATCATCTTTTAAAGAGGGAAATATCCAAATACTGCACTCACCTTGGGCAGATTTTGGTAAGAACAAGCTCTGGCCACGCTGGTTTCATCTGGAAGTGGCAGAGTTCTGTACCCCTTGTGACATGATTAAACTTATTGTCACCACGTTCCCGAATATATTGGTGTTAGTGTTGAGATGCCAATTAATTCTGGCATCCAAATTATCAGGGTTTGCAGTTTTACTTTCACAAAATATGGAAAAGGGGATATGAAGGTTTTCTGCCAGGGTTGTGCTTGTGTCATCCTGGTAGGGATGTACCTCATTTCCAGCATGTCCCGGCTGCCCTGGGATGTCCCTCTATTCCCAGAATCCACCTGAGGGAAATTCATAGAGAAAAAGCCAAAAATTAACTCAAAATCATCAAATTATACAACATTGCATTCTAAATCTGAGATCTGAAGCGCTGAGAAATAGATTATGACACGTCCTGCATTTGACACGGGAATTCCAATCTTGGAGTGGTCTGGAGAAAAGGATGCAATAGAAAGGAAAACCAAAATGCTGACCTTAACAGTGCCAAAAAAAACCCCAAAATGCTGACCCTAACAGTGCCAAAAATGGGAAGAGTCCACGCTGAGTCGTGACAGCCCAAATACGGAATTATCCCAGTAAACAAGCAATGTAATCCAAATTACAGCACGGACACCAAACCCCTCCTGGCTGCTTCAGGCTCCTGAAGGAAAGATGAATAGCATTGTCACTCCTCAAAATTGAGATTTTTAGAAAACTGGGGAAAAGAAAATGCTGAGCTTAATTACCCTTTTTAATTAGCTCACTAGACAGCTCTTTAGCTGCTGTGATTGCAGAGGAAGAAGCAGAGATTTCACATACTGCTTCCCTCAGAAATCTTCAGATGCAGAAAAACACTTTTTCCTGCTCTTACAGTAATTTTTATTTATGGGCCATTCCTAATGCAAATATTGGCCTAAAATCAAATGCTAAGGAAGCCGGAGTGACTTGGCAATAGAGATGGAGTAGGAATGGAAAGGATTAGAGGGCTTAATGTACTGGAAAGAAGTTTATCAATACTGACAATTCTCACAGTGCTTGATCAAACATTTAAGACAAGTGGAGAAGCAGACAGTGAGGACTTAGGGGCTTTTGAACAATAAAAGCAAACAGACTGTCTTGTTAGGACACGTCAGTTTCTGGTGGAAAAACAGTTTCTGCAGGAAACACCTACAATTTGGTTACTCTTTCCATACAGATAACAGTGGCTTTGGGGAGGGAACTGACTTGAAAATTACTGTGAGCAGCTCCTGAGGAAAACAAAGTGCAACTTTCCTTTTATAATCAAATTCTACTGTTTGCAGGTTGGTGTAAAAAGGATTATTGAGGATTTTTTTTTTCTCGAAGGCAATTTAATTTTTTTTAATCAACTCATAATAACAGATCTAAGGGTGTGATCCTTCAGTAACAAGTCTTGTATTTATATTATCAGAGCTCGAGATGGTCTGGAGAGGAGCAGGAGCAGAGCTGGGAGCTCTCTCTGTCTCTGCAGGGTAAATTTGGGGAAGAGGTTCACATACCTGCATTGCCTGGGCGAGATTCTCTCAAATAACAAGTCTGAAAAGTCCTGCTTGAAAATTCGCTGTTGATTCTGACTCTTGTCTTTAAAACCCCGACTTAAATCCTACGGTTTTGATAAATATTCTTAGTGAAAATCTGGATCCAGTTTAAAAAGGAAAGAGATTCCAGATTCTGGTTGGATTTCAGAGATAACTGAAGGTTAACTCGGCATCAGTCCCGCCGTGACATTGGATTTACACTCAGATCCGAATGCTCCCAGTCTGCCACTTGGTGTCCTATTGCCAGAAATAAAGATCTGTAAATATTTTTAAGAAAACAGGTGCTGTAAGGCCAGGGATGTTAAATTGACACGGAATTGCGACAGAGCAATAGGAGTATTCTGCAGATTGTGTGAGCAGAGAGAAGAGGAAGTCTCTTCCTTCAGGTAACCTCAGCAGCCGACTGAATAATCAAAATAAGGATGTCTGCTTATCAAACAGTGGGTAATATGACACCTACAACAAAACCATAATTGCCTTCCAGTTACTCAGTGAAATTTAACCCTCACAACAGCAGAGCAGGGCCCTGAGCTGGGCCAGCTGAGAAACAGAAAATGTAGAAAAGATGGTAAATTCAAGAGTGAAATTAATTAGGAAGCAGTAAGCAGTTGAAAAGCAGCAAGGATTCAAATAGCAATTTATTCTCCTTTTTTAGAACTGAGTGTGTTTAATCCCACTTATCCTGAGTTCTGCTGCTGCAATCAAACATCCTGAGATAAAATATCCTTCCCACCTCCCAACATTGCCTTGACCTCCTGGAAGTTGTGTGTCAAAGTCCCCTGAAACACTTCTGGCATTTTAACTTCCTTTGTATTTATCAGTTTTAATTACATGTAATTAAACATAGCACATGTAAGCACTGCCAGATTCCAGGTCAGCTATTGTTTGTGACTTGATCTCAATAATTGCTCTAAAATCATTTTTTGCATCAAGAGTCTTCTGTTTTATTCATGTTTTCCTACAAAACTGGAAGTTGCAAGCACGATTGTTGTGATGCAATGGATTTTGACTGCACGGCAAATGTTCCAAACCAGAATATTTTCTCTTTGAGAACCACACCAACAACAACAACAACAAAAAAGATGGTTTAAGAGGCAAGATTAAATCCTTCATCTGGCAGAACTGAGTATGATATGAGTGATGTTTGTACAACTGCAAAGTTTGTACATCAGGCACGAAACACGTTATTTGTTCCTCAAGGGTCTGGAAGGTGTCACGGAGTTCCAGCCCGATTTCCACATTCAAAAATCCCGTTTGCATTTTGGCATCCCGGTGACGGCTGCCTTTACCCCAACCCTCCCCGTTCCCAATTTCATTTCGCTTCAGGCGCGTCTCTGCTGAACCTCGCAGGTATTGGTGAAGACTTAAACCTGCCCGGGCCAGGGGATGAATATTCAGGAGGGTGACTCGGGGTGTGTGTTTGCCGCTGTCTGACATGCAAATGGCCCTGTCCCGGTGCCCATTCGCACCTGCTAAGGGCCCATATGCACATACAGCCCCGGCAGCTTCTCATGCAGATTATAGATGCTATTGCCGGGCCTGGAGAATGGGAAAATCTCGCTACAAATCACCCTGGTATTTTTTGTTAAAATGCCTCAACCTCATTCTGCGTCCGTTTTCTTCCTGTTCGGCTTTTTTAGTTGATTCACCTGAGTTTCTAGAAATTACGATTAGTAACGTCCCCTAAGCGAGTTCCTGTGGCCCAGAATTCACGCCGAACAAATAAAAAATACGCCACGTGCGACCTTTATTTATTGATGGCTTTAATTTTCATGTTTTTGGGCTCCTGTTCCTCATAGGGAATGTGCAGGTGGAAACATCCGTGAATTTAGCTGGTTTGAATCAGTCAGTTGAAGCCACCTGTAAAATCATCTCAGCAATGTTACTCGCAATTAATTGAATTATCATTTTTCTATCCATTATCTAAAGGTGGAGTAAAAGAACTGCTTATCTGCTTCCTAAAAATAATTTAAAAAGCAGTAGGATGTATTTTAGTACAATGCAGGTGAATCAATAATCAATAATAACCAAAGTCAGTGATATAACAACACTGTAAAATTTGCATCAATAGTTATTTATTATAAACTCTATATGCTTTATAATCTATCATTTCATCACGTTGTCATTAACTACTGTTAAAGTGGGAAGACAGCAGAGATTAATTCAAAAACAGAGAGTCTTCTGTCCTGTTCTGCTCCTACACCTCAAACTTCAGAAACGAGAGTACAAACTGCTTCGTGCACAGAACGAATTTCTGGGAAAGACTCATAATTGTGTGATATTACCTGACTGCTAAATAAACAGAACAAGTTGGCCTCTGTGAGGTCTAATTCCTGCCTGCAACTCCGCTGTTATTTAAGTGGAAATACTGATTCAGCCTCACACAACCACCACAAAAACAAAACAGGGAGATTTTTTTTCAGTCACATCTTGTTTTAAATTGCTCGGTGATTGTGTCTGCCACCGTGTGTGTGTACACACATGTATTTGCCCTATCTGCAACATTTATGCCAATCTGTAAACCAGCAGAATTTGGGGAGCACGACGTGAAAAGCTAAACGGTATTGATCCCTGTAAGGGAATCAGAGCCTATGTTTGCTCGATGTGTTAGAAGTATTTATCATTTTCCTTTAGAATTATATCACCTGCAGCTATCTGATGTGTAACAGTGGTGATTCTTGCCGAACAAACATCCATGATCTGCCTGATGCCAGCAGCGTAGCAAGCAAAAATCCTAATTTAAAAATCCCTCTCGTTTTGCCAACAGGTGACTGGCAAAAGGTGGGAGGCGTGTGATTATTGCAATGACTTTGGCTTTACTCGAGGCAATAAGCAACAAATCAGATGTTTCTTCAAGTCTGTAAAAATGTTGCTGGCTGTTCTAATTAGCTCAGAGCAAAATGCATCAAATGAATAGTTACAGCAGGGCCAGAAGCTGATAAAGGACAAGGAGAATTCAAATGCTCCTTTAAATTGTAAAAACAGTGTTTCTGATACAAATCTGAATGTGGAAAAGTTGCTTTTTTTACTGTGCGTGACATGAGAGCAGGAATAAGGAGAAAGATCTGATTAGCGATTCTTTAAAATCAAGAAATCTTCTGTTTCATCTGGAGTGCAGTGGTATGAGCAGAAACAAGCCCTGTTCACCCACACTTTGCTGGCAGTTTAACTCGGAGGGCTCTGTGCGTGCACGAGCACTGCACACATTTATTTCCCTCAGGACTCTCAGTTCACCATCACTGTNTTCCCTCAGAACTCTCAGTTCACCATCACTGTGTCATAACTGCAACTTATTGAAGAGTAAATGATGCACAAAGGAGTTCAGAGAGCCAAGGATTTCCAGCTCCGTGTACACCAGGCAGCAGCACCTAACAAACAGTGGCAGTTTTCTTTTGAAACCATCCGGAATCAGCCCCAAAAACCTGGAGAAAAAGGGGTTTTTTTGACCAGTCCACCTCCTCTGTGCCACCTTGTCCTTCCTCGAGCAGAAAGTTCTCAGTGAACAGTGCAATTCTCTTCGCTCCTCATCTTCCAGACAAGGTTTTTAAGTAAAATGTAACAGCATAAATCTCAGTCCTGTGTCTATAACAACCTAAATCTCAGTCCTGTGTCTATAACAACATAAATCTCAGTCCTGTGTCTATAACAACCTAAATCTCAGTCCTGTGTCAGCCCAGCAGGTTCACATCTCCCTTCCACCTGGAAGTGTGCGGATTTGCAAACCTTAAAAATGTGCAGTTGGTTCAAGATCAGATCTTTACTTGATTAATCTCCAGCCCCGCGATGTCTAATTCCTGGTGTAACAGCTATCAGTGGACAATGATCACGGTGGGAGGTTTGAGTGGTTGTTAATTCTGCTTGTGCATTTTCACACAACAGCACAGACCCCTTCTCTCTGCCGCTCTCGTTTCCTCAGGAAATCCAAAGGAATAACAACACTGTTTTATAAATGCATATTATATTGTTATCTTTTTTAGGTCTCGAAATAAATGCTATAGTGTATAATATTGAAATGGCTCTGCTGTATAGATGCAGTTTTTATTTCTGCTATTAGCAAAAATTAAGGATAATAGCAATAGTTGATATAGTATGCTTAAAGTGTCTACTTAGCTAGATAACATCTAATAAATATATAATAAAACCCCTGCTGCTGACAGGTCAACTGTCAAACACCCACCATCAGTAAAAAATAGAGACCAAGGCCCAAACTGGAAATGATAAG
The DNA here is from genome assembly GCA_008694505.1 of Cyanoderma ruficeps. Lineage (NCBI taxonomy): Eukaryota > Metazoa > Chordata > Aves > Passeriformes > Timaliidae > Cyanoderma > Cyanoderma ruficeps. The sequence goes on along the minus strand of VZDJ01000058.1, from coordinate 1,727,509 downwards.
AATGGATTAAAACCATAGCCAAGAAACACGTGTGCCCTAAAAAAGCAGATTCAAGGAGTAGCCATATAAAACAGTTCCTGAAATACAGAAATTAGTTTATAGAGAAATACCAATATGCACAGTAGTCTATAAGTATGCAACAAGCTAATGGGATAGGAAAAGTATTTAAAAAGCACCTGCCAGTCGTTAAACCCTTCATTGTATCTCTGTCTCCTATTGTCTTTCAATTAAACTTTTTCAATTTTTACCAAAAAAGTAAACCATGTTTTTCACAGCTGTAAATCTGAATGTGTTCCGTGGCTGGGGATTAGTTTTGAGCGGAGGAAATGGTGAGAGGACAGAGTTTTACCTGGAGCTGTGGCAGCTCTGGAGAGGCAGCAGCGGGAGGCACAGGGTGCCCTCTCCTGGGGTAGGGAATTATCCCGTTTATTTATGCAGGAGCTGGGGGACATTCCCTAAAGACATTGGGACATGAGATTATTATTCCCATTTTTGCTGGCACGCCAAGGTGGAGGCTTTCTGTTTTGGGAGGCGTCCTTGCTGTCTGTGTCTGTCTTAAGTGTCTTGCATGAGCTTGAAATAAATAATTTGGGTTTTTTTCAGACCAATTCCTAGGGTCTCATCTTTTTAAACTCTCTTTAGAAAGTTCTTTTTTTCCCCTTTATTTTTTGCTGTAAATACCGCAGTAGAATATTTCCCATGTCACTCCAGCCAGTCCCCAGCTCACTCAAACTCTTTACATATTCCTGAACCAAGTGACAAGGAAGTTGAGCTTTAGATGGGATTGCTGAGAGTTTCTCCTCTTTCGGGATTCTTTTGTCCTGGTGTCTGGTTTGGAGCATTCCCAGGGAGTTCCAGAATGCAGATCTGACTGTTCCCTATTAGCCCACGCTGGTTCTGAGCACTTTCCAGCCTGGGATATTTATGAGCATGATCCATCACACAAATGCAAGATGGTCAAGCTCCCTGCTAATCTGATTTATTCCAAGAGATCTGCTCCCACATATCTCCTGTCTCAGAGACTTTCCCCACATTACTGTTCTGCCCATTTTCTGAATGTCTGTCAATAGACCCAGGGCTTCCTTCCCTCACATGGAATTCTCTTCAGTAAAAACTGCATTTATTGCAATATATTCAAATGCCGTGATAGGAAGAGCCATAAAAGCATCAGATGGAATTGGTGGCTTATTTTTTTTTAATGGAATCTGGAGAACAGAGGAACAAGGTCCTCATTTTTATTTAAAGACTGTTGATGAATGTTGCAGCGCTTGGGTTTGCAGTTGAGCTTCGCTCAAGCTGAAATGAGAAGCAGCAATGCTGCTGATAAGAAGAGTTTGCTTGTTCATGCAAAAGTAAGGCCCAAGTGACTCCCCTCTAATTTTCCATCGGCTTTACTGGAAGCCATTGGTGTACAAATAGAGCAGGTTTGAGTCTTCATGGACTTTGTGCGTAGAGATTGGAAAGCAGATACAGAAATCCTCTGCATTTGCACTGATAAAAATTACAAAATTATAAATACAGCCTGTTTTCTTAACAACCTGCAACAGCTCCAATCCAAATCAATTTATGGATGAAACAAATGTACAATACATTTCTGCAAGTTCACCCCAACACTTCACTGCACATGCTTTAGACATACCCTGTTCGTGAGGTCTGCAAATCAAGTCAGATCAAAGTGGAAGATTGATGGGAGCTGTGTGAGATTACACCGTTTTCCAGTGGGTTGTGGAGTTCTTTCTTAAAAAGAAACTGAACTAGATGCTTTCAAAAATGAGAATGGGGTGAGCCAGGACAGAGGCAGCTGGCAGCAGGAAAAGGGGAACAAGACATAAACTTCTGCCTTCCCTTGTCGGCCACTAAATGGTTCCTTTTGAAGCCTTTTCCCCCAGTAGGTCCTGCTGCATTCCCTTCCTCACTTCCTCGCAGGATTCTTCAGCCTCAGGGTTGGATCCCAAAGCTCCTCTTCCCCTCCCTGAGCCTTTTGTTTGCTGCTGCCCCGGCCAGGCTGGGTTTGGTGGGTTCCTTCCTCTTTTCTGTCCTTAGGGTCATCCTGTGAGCCTCACACGCACTGAGATCACACATCCAATAACCTGGGAACACCTCACCGCTGTCCCACACAGCATCTCCCAAAATTACCCTGCCAGTGCTACCAGTAGGTGCAGAGAGGGGAGTCCAGGGCAATCAGAAAAGCTTCTTATCCGGGGAAAACTGGATTTTCCTCAGATTCTTTGCAGGAAAAATGTGTAGGATACAACAGCAGCAAGATCCACTCTAAATACCCTTCGTGTAATCGCTCCACCTGTTTGAAAAATGGCCTGCAAATACCTATTTTACAATTTCCTCAATTTATGTGTCATTGCATAAGTTCTTCCCCTTATTGCCTGCTGCACTTGCTCTGCAGGAGAGGAATCGTTGTCTACAGAGACAATTAAGAGCTGGAGCACTGCAAGACAGGAATTTGAGTAGTTCCTGGGATACCTTGAAAATCAGATAATTGATTTGAGCTGTCACAGAAATAAAGGATGAGTGATGAATATCAATTTAAACGGTGCAGTTGCGTTCAGGTCAGAAATGTGTTTGTCCCATGGAACATATAATATAATAATTGTTTATTCGGCGAGTTCCAACTCTGTTATTTTATATTTATTTTTATGCACAGATGCAGATATATATATATATATTTGCTTTACAGGTGGCTGGGGGGCACTTACTGCCCTCATATATCAGCGTGTGTTAGGGGAAAAAAAAAGATCAGAAAGGATTTCTGGGGCTAGTGAAGTTCTCTCATGACTGGCCACGTGGAATGGTCAAAGGAGCTGAGTCCTCTCCCTGCTGCCAGTGAGATGTGTGGATGTCTCGTGGATAAAACAGATCCAACCTCGAGCTGCTCACTCTACTGTGCAAAGCTCTTTAGATTCCCCATTCCTTTATTTTTTAATTTATTTTTTTTTTCTGTAGAGCTCTGCCCGCAGATCTCGTTGCTCTGATGCTTTAAACCAATTTCAGGTGAAATTTTCAGATTCTGTGCGTCGAGGTCAGTTTAGATTCACTTGGTAGTGCAGATAGTTCTTCACCCTCCGCTCGTTTCCAGGGACTGAAGACACGACCGGGAGGTTTTCCCAAGTTCTTAATCTCCTCAGGGATGCAGATCTTTATGTGGGTTTTGTGTTGTAAATCACAAAGTCTCAAGGACACTTGAGCCGCTCATTTGCATGGAGGGAAGTTTTTCCCACTAGTTAGTAGGGGTGACTTTACTGAGACAAAATAATTTCAAATCAAATGAGGTTGTAATTAAGAGCTTACAAAAAAAAAAAATGAAGAAAAAAAAAGAGGAAGGTTTGTTCCAGTAAAAACTGAGGCAGAAGTTTGCATTATTCATAATTTTCCAACTGCTCTCAAGCAGGGAGATTACTTCAAATACTGACAAGAGCGACTCCACTTTGGGAGTTCGGAGCTCATTCTTTACCAGATTAAACTATTTCTTTTATTCTTCTCTATCTCAGGGCCAGGCGGGAGCGAAGGGAGACACAGACACCAAACAGAAAGCTGTCATTTCTATTTCATACTAAAATCACTTCTAGCTAGAAGACAAACACGATTGAGGTTTTTGGACAGGGAAAAAATAATTTTTCTTGAGCACTCACTTGTTCGGAGATGAAAAGGATTAAAAGGCACCTTATCACAGCAAAACCAATTCGTATTTATTTGATCGACCCTTTGAATTAAACATCTAACCTGATTTCTAAACAATTTATACAACAGAAAGGAAAATAGAGAGAGAGGAGTGGGGAGGGGGAAAGGAGGAAGTATGAAACTCATAAATAGATGAACAGAAAGTGTAAAAAACAATGTGTGTGTAATCTTTGTGATTTTATGTTTGTTTTTTAAAGACGTCTCTATAGTCCAGCTGAGTTAATATGAGAACAGAACTTGTTGACAATAAAGCTTTGTGGTTATTACGTTTAAATCACCACTGAAAGGCTGTTTCAATTACAATCTATTGATTGGATAACAACAAATTATAACTTACTTGTTACACCTAATCATAAAAGTCTGGCAAGAGAGAAGTGGTACATGAAGAAAGGATTGTTTCTATGGGTGTATCTCAGATTCACAAGAAAACTTGTATTATTTTTACATACAGGAGAAATAATGTTAAAAAAAATGTTCAAACGAAATAACTTGAAAGATAGCTCCTGTTTAAAATGTATTACACAGCAAGTCGATTTTATATTTTGAGAGTAGAAGTATTATTTCTAAAATAATAATGGGTTTAAAGTAGTGTGGAGAGAACCTGCCTGAAATAATCTCTGGGTCCTGAGTGTGAAGCAAGAACACTCGATTTAATAAAGAGGAACTGGGGTAAGTTTTTGACCGTAATCAAAAGACAGCAGAGTGTTACTCAGCTCTTCATTTTCCTCAGGTTCTTCAGTCCCGTTCTGTTTTCTCTGCAGAATGCACACAAGTATGAGATGCATGTGCAAAACGTCATTATTTGACGTGCAGTGCAAACATCCAGCTACCTATCGTGAAGTTTCTCATGTTTTACCAGTCCCTTTACTGGATATAATCCCTCCTGGTTGACCTGGAGGATGCTCCACTGGGCTGTCTGAGCATTACAAAATATGTAATATTAGTTAACTGATTATAATAAGAGAAAAAAAAATGGGAAGGCTGCCTGCCTGCCCTGTCTCGNTTTTTTTTTTTTTTTTTTTTTTTTTTTTTTTTTTTTTTTTGGTGCAACAGAGTTTATATTCCCCTCTGTGTTTTTCCACTTTCCTTATTTGAAATGAACAGCTGTAATTGAAAAGCAAGAAGCTCCGTGGTTTATAGAAATAGGTGTTGTTAAGAGCCTTAGCCATCTAATTTTCTTCCTATTGCAGGGCAGGCTTCCCATTGTCTGTCCTTTAGAGCTAATTTCTTTTCTGATCAAAAGGCCCACATCATTGAAAAGGTAGTAATGACTATTCATTTGCTTGAAACCTCCATTCTGCAGCCGGCGAAGCTTTATTTAGAAACTGCTATTTCTTTCTAAAAGGAAAAAAAAAAAATCTCATTTGTGTCCTCTATAATGTCAATTAAAGTAGAATATATTTTAATTATATATCCTGGAGAGAAACCTTTCAGGATCTCAATTTGCCGTGCCAGTGATACAGGCTGTGGTTTGAAACAATACGTGCCTTCAAAACTGTGTGTCAGGGAGTAGGGATAAGGTGTGTTTTGATTTTAATTTGCCACTAATGAACAGTTTATTTTGCAGCTAATTAGCAAGTTAGAGTTTTACAATTGATGTCCGATTTCTAATCCAACCGCTAAAAAGGAGCACGGCCGTGATAAATCGGGTGGTTATCGCATCTGTACGGAAAACAGCGCAGGAAAGATCCGCCAAGTTTTAAACGGGGGAAAAACAGAAATTATTTGAGTTTGTGGAGGGGTTTGGTTTGTTGGTTTGAGGGGATTTATTTCGTGTTTTAGAAGGAGAGAAGCGAGGTCTCCGCTAAAGCAAAGCAACAAGTAGCGGGGAGGGGGCGGATTCCCGGCCGGGGGAGATGCCCGGTCCCCTCCGGTCCCCGCCGGTCCCCGGGGGCGAGTGGCCCTGGGGAAGGGGCTGCTGTGCCCGGAGCCCCCCGGGCACCCAGGGCTCGCCCTCTCCTTCCCCACACTGTCCCCGTCCCCCGGAGGGGCTGTGGCTGCTGCCACCCCGCCCGGGGCTGTGTCCCCCACACAGGAGGGGACAGCGGGGCCGCCCTTGCCGGGGGCCCTCGNGGGGGGGGGGGGGGGCGGGGAACGGAGCTGAGGTGTGAGAAGGATCGAGAACGATGGGATGGCTGAGACTGGAAAACATTCCTTGAGATCAGCGGGTAAAGCGGACACTCCCAGCCCATCGCTGAGCTGTGTCCCCAAGTGCCACATCGCGTCCCCAGGGATGGCAGCTCCGGCAACGCCCCGGGCAAGGGCCGCGGGATTCTTTCAGCACAGCGGGTGCTGTAGCAGCCGGGGGAAGTGGCGGAAAGTTCCCGTTACTGTCTCATCCTCTGGGGAAGAGGTTTGTGCCAGGCTCGGCGCGGACCGCGCTGGGGGCAGCGGGGGTGGTCTCGTTAACATCTTTTCTCCTGCTCGCTTTTCCCCTCGGTGGTTTTGCGTGAAAACACATGAGCTGAATCTGCGGTTTCCTCGGGGCTCGGCAGCGAGCCCTGGCCGGTTACCCCGTGCTGGTGGTCCCCTCCACAACTCTGTTAATTGGTAACTTGGAGATGGAGAGAGTCCTTATTAGCCAAGTGCCCCCTCCGCATCCCTCCCCTCCCGCTGGAGACAACCCCGAGAGGCGATTGCCAGGAGGGGCTGTTTGTCAAAGGCTAATAAACAAATTCCTCGCGAACACCTGAATGAGCCGGGGCCAGGAACAACCCAATTAAAAAAAAAAAACGGGAGCTACTGGTTGTTTTTTTGTGGCGGTGGAAACAATCCGGGCTCCAAAAGGGTCTATTCAGAGGGCGCTCCGAGAGGTCTGTTTGCAGCCCGCTATTGTTGTCAGAAGCCAAATAAAAGTTCAGCTGGGGGGACGGGGGGAGGAGGGAAGTGATTAAAAAAAAAAAAAAAAACCCAAAAAACATTCACCGCTGCCTCCTGAACGCGCTGGGAGGCTCAGTTCAAAGGGATCGAGCTATGCCCAAACGACGCTGCCCGGGTTTACCCACGCACTTCAGATTTTTGTTCCTAAATGTTGCGATTTTTAATGATGTCATCAGCAGTAACCCTTGCCTCCCCGGATCGGCGGGCAGCGGGGACAGCTGGAGGCTGCGGTACAGCTGCGGTCACCGCTCGGCGAGGCGCCGGGGAAGCCACGGGAAGGAGTTGGGGCTCGTTCGTCGGAACTAATAGTTTTGCTGTCCCCCCTGGGCGGGCTGGGAGGTCGCTGCAGCCGTGTCAGCCCCGCGGCGAGGGAGGCAGCAGCCTCGCAGGCAATCTCGAGCTGTGTTTTGGCGTGACACTTAAACGGGGAACAAAACAATAACCAAAAAAATAATCATCTCCTAACGACCTTCAACTCCAGAACCAGCCTTAAACGGCCCATTTGGCAGCAACATCACCACCCCGAAAATTTCTGGGCGAGGATGTTAATGCCAGCCTGAAGCAGGGATCACGTGAACTTTTATCTTTAAGCATGGCTAAAAGGCTGGGCATTTTCGGACGATCAGCCTAGCGAGGGTCCGCAGGGTCCAAACGAAAGGGGCGCCCAGCTCCCTTGTCTGGGCAAATTTCGAGGACGAGCCCTCGCTGATCTCGGTCGGGAATGAGGCTGGCGAGCGAGGGGATGTTTTAATGACAGGATTGGACGGGGCCGGTTTCGCACACACAGTTATTCTTTAAAAGCCAGCGATCCTCAGGGACGCAGCTCCAAGATTCTCCCGAGCAGCTCTTCTGGAGCTGCAATTAACATATATTAATGGCTCTTTCTTAGGAAGCGTGGCTGGCGCAGAAAGCCCGGCCAGACCCTTTCGAATGGCCCTTTTCAAACGCGGAGTCTCTCCCGCGTTCGAGTTGGGCTGTGCTGTAAACTCCTTATCTCGCCTCACGCTCCTTTGTCACCCAAATAAATAACTAACGATAATAAAAGGCTCCTCAGCCTTTGACAACTGTATTTACACGACCTCGAGTGTTCTCCGACCCCACCAGACACACGGGGCTTCCCTCCTAAGTGAATTTAAGAAAATGGCTCCGGGCATCAAGTTTATTGTGCTGGGCTGGGTCCCCTCCCGCTTTCTGTCCCTTCTCTGCTGGCCGGGAGCTCCGCAGGCTCCGTCCCCGTTCCCGGGGAGCGGGAGGCGGCTGGAATTTCCTGCCGAGGGGGTGATGGAATGGCTGGGCTCTCTTGAAGCGCGCCGCAGGTAACTTTGGGAAGCCGCAGCTGTTCCAGCGGGCTCGCCCCGTTCCTCCGGCTCCCCACGCCGCCTCGGCGGGGCTCTCAGGGCAGGGAAAGGAAGGACAGAGCGACAGCTTGGCCCTCGGTGAAGGGGTGGTCACAGCCCCGGCCAGCGCCGTGCCCGAGAGGCGGCTCAGCCGGGGAATCGCGGCTCCCAGGGAGGGAAAGCCCCGAGGGAAGGAAAGCCCCGAGGGAAGGCGGCTCCGGGCTCGCCTCTCCGCTCCCCAAATCCCAGCCCAGGTCCCGGAATCCCAGCCCAACTCCCCAAATCCCAGCCCAGCTCCCGGAATGCCAGCCCAGCTCCCCAGATCCCAGCCCAGGTTGGCGCACACGGCGCTGCCGCTCAGGCGGAGGGATGGGAGTAGAGGGTCGCTGGTCTGGAAACAGCATCAGCCGGATTTTGGAGATTTCCGCAGAGCATATGCGGCAGCGGGAGCGTTACAGGGACTTGTGAAGTTTGGAAATCCATCAGTCTGTACTTATTTTTTTTTATTATTCAGTCAAGTTCAGTTCATTTACAAGATCAGCGATGTTTCAAGAGAAATGTTGTCTTGGTTTGAAATAATATGGATCTTAAAAGTGTTGAAGAGCTTGGCTTTTAAAGGAAAAAAAATCTAATTTGATACTCGGGCAGTTAGAAGATGAATTGAAAGACAAAGTAAGAGTCCGAAACTTAACGTTGCAATATTTATTTAAACATCGACGGAAACATTATTCAGGGGATTTCACGTCCTCTAATTCTCTATTCAGCCCAATTTTTCGTTGCATGCCAGCGTGTCCAGTCCCTCCAACAAACGCTCATATAAAAATATATCAAAGTATTGTCAGGATATATATCAGTCCTGCCAGTCTGGCAGGTCTTAAACCTCGATTGGAGGGGCCAAAATATTTTAAGGGTTAGAAGTTAATCACGACTGTCTGAAGCTTTTCCAGTATATTAAAAAGTTACAAGCGAATCGGTCCCGCCTGGAAAAACCCTTCCGCTGTCACCCTGTCCCCTCGGGCTGCCGAATTTTGACTTCGCTCCATCCACCATCAGCAAACCAAGCAAAAACCAAAGTGCTGACCACACCGTAGCCGGTGGCAAGCAGGATTTATTTCCCCTTCGACTTTGTTCGGCAGATCATTTGGGGAAAAAAAAAAAGAAAAGAAATCCGTAGAAAATGAGTGAGACCTTTAACTGCTCAACCCCAGCAGGGCTCAGGTGGGCTCACACGGAGCCCCCCCAGCCCAAGCGCTGTTTCCAGAGTCCCTCCAGTGCCCGTCCTGGCTGCAGCAGGGCCGGGAGCTCCTCATCACCGCCCTGCCGAACCCCCCCGGCCCGGAGCCCCCTCTCCAGCCCAGAGCCCTGCCCTGCAGGATTCCTCCTCCCCGATTACCGTCATTACACTCGCCGTCTTGTCTCTGGGCTGACACCGGCGCCTGCATCGCTCCGGGACGGGACGCTCGGACACATCCCCAGCTCAAAGCCCCCCGACCCTCCCCGGAGCCCCGCACGCCCCTGGGGCACTTTGCTCATAGCGACAGCGGCGATGCTGCCCGCATCCCCCGGCAGCGAGGCTTTCCCCGAGCAGACTGCCGCTGGCTTTGCCTCTCCTGCCCCAGAACTCCCCGGCCCGGCTTCTCCAGACGGAGCTGGAGCGGAGGATGAGGGAGGATGAGGAAGGGCAGGGCTGGGGCAGCCCAGCCCGCCTGAGAGCGCTGTGCCCGCTAGCGAGCCCTGTCCGTGCAGGTGCGGTGTCCGCGCCTCTGGCGAAGGGAGGGAAGGAGGGGTAAAGGGAGGGGAGGGACGGACAGGGAAGCCGGTGATTGACAGCTCAAAGCGGTCGCCGCTCCGCTCGCACATCCGCCGCCAAAGTTTTCTTTCACACGGAGAGAGAACTTTCCGTTGCCATGAAACTCGGGGGATTCGCAAGCGCCGTCCCCTCTGCCCACCCTCGCCTCTTTTGGGGCAGCCGAGTGGAAAAGCTCCAGTGGCAGCGGGGTGGGGATGGCCGGGAGTGCCCGGCCGGCGTGCACCCATCCCAGCCCCGCTCCCACCGACCGCCGTGCCCGACCCCGGCACGGAAATGTACATTCTCCCCCAGGCGACAGCTCAGGAGTGCAAGAGTTTAGCCCATCCATCCTTTCCCCGCCCCATCATCCGCTCCGGGGCCGCATCCGTGCGCTGCGGGCTCCCTCGGGCTCCAGGAGCCTCTCCGAGCTCGGCACGGGGCTGTGCATCCTCCGGGAGCCCCAAACCTCTTTGTGCCCGCAAACCGCGCAGCTCCCGCCGGCAGCACGGCGCTCCGCCCCGCTCCTTGTCCCCGCAGGGCACCCCCGGCCCCCTCCTTCCCCCGGCCCGGCCCGGCCCGGCCGCAGCTGCGGGAGCCGCTCAGCCCCGGGGGCAGGTGCGGGGCCCGGAGGCTGCGGGAGGGACTGTGCACCATCGGCCGCGGCATCCCCGGTCCGGGGTCGCTCCGCCCGCCCCCCCGGCCGGTCAGATCCCGGCGTGGGGCTGTCGGGAACCGCTCGCTGATTGGCCGCCGTCCCCTCATTTATAGCCCGTCAATCACGGGCCCCCGCGATCCGAGCGCGCATCGCCCGCCGCTGCCCGCGGGAGCCACTCCGCTCCAGTTCCGTCACCGCCGGCACCTCGGGGAGCGGCGCTTCTGCCACGCACAGAAAACTTCCTCCTTCTCTCGCGGCAGCCGCCCGGGCAGGTTTTTTCTATCTTTCTTTTTTTGTTTGTTTGTTTTGTTTTTGTTGTTTTTTTTTTTTTTTCGCTCTGAACTTCCTCTCCCCGCTCGGTACCCGCCTGCCCGCCGCCCTGGCGCACCTTTTGCCGGCCCCGGCCATGTACAGCATGCTGGAGACGGAGATGAAGGCGCCGCAGCCCACGCCGGGCAGCACCGGCGGTAACCCCGCTGCGGGGAGCACCGGCAAAGGCGGCGGAGGCGGCGGGGCCGGTAACGGGGCGGGAGCGGGCTCGGACCAGGACCGGGTGAAGCGGCCCATGAACGCCTTCATGGTGTGGTCGCGGGGGCAGCGGAGGAAGATGGCCCAGGAGAACCCCAAGATGCACAACTCGGAGATCAGCAAGCGCCTGGGCGCCGACTGGAAGCTGCTGAGCGACGCCGAGAAGCGGCCCTTCATCGACGAAGCCAAGCGGCTGCGGGCCGTGCACATGAAGGAGTATCCGGATTACAAATACCGGCCCCGGAGGAAGACCAAGACCTTGCTGAAGAAGGACAAATACTCGCTGCCCGGTAACCTGCTGGCTCCGGGGGGGGGCAACGCGGTGAGCAGCCCCGTCGGGGTGGGGCAGAGGATTGACACTTATGCCCACATGAACGGCTGGACCAACGGGGCTTACTCGCTGATGCAAGACCAGCTGGGCTACGGCCAGCACCCGGGCATGAACAGCTCGCAGCTGCAGCAGATGCACCGCTACGACATGACGGGCCTGCAGTACAGCCCCATGATGTCCACGGCGCAGACCTACATGAACGCCGCCTCCACCTACAGCATGTCCCCCGCCGCCTACGGCCAGCAGCCCTCCACGGCCATGAGCCTGGGCTCCATGGGCTCCGTGGTGAAATCCGAGCCCAGCTCGCCGCCTCCGGCCATCACTTCCCACTCGCAGAGGGCCTGCCTGGGAGACCTGCGGGATATGATCAGCATGTACCTGCCCCCCGGCGGGGACGCCACAGACCCTTCCGCCCTGCAGGGCAGCAGGTTACACAGCGTCCACCAGCACTACCAGAGTGCCGGGACTGCCGTCAATGGTACCGTACCATTAACTCACATATAAACTTTTGGCTGCTCCGGACCCGGCTGCCCGTCTTAATCCCTATAACCCCATCACCGCTCCCTGACTCTATACACCGGGACGTACGGCAGTGTTGCTCGGCTTAGCAGACTTAATACTAACTCTGGAGAAATCTCTAAAAAGGAAATCCGTTAGTTGTGTCCATTTATTTTTTTTTAAATGTTTTTTTGAGCAAGTTGTTATTTTAATATTTGAGCAAGTTGTTATTTTAATAGAGCACAACTCCTGCCTCCTAGAAGCCGCTGTGAAGTTTTTCAAACCACGGCAACTCCTTTCCTGATTTCGGCTAGGTTGGGCACTGTTTTATTCGCTTAAAAGTTTTTTTAAAAAATCTTGCATCTTCCAGTTTGATTTCCTAGCGTTGCAATGACATAGACAAAACCCGCGGGCTTTTGTTTTTAAGCTCGGTTGTTCACATAATCACTGTGGTTTATTAACTGTTTTGCTACCGACCCTCGCTTGGTTTCCATCCACAATCTGTAGCTTTCACGACTTTTTAATTTTGAGGTTTTATTCCTTGAAAAGGGGAGGTGGGAGAGAGCAGAGCTGTGCGGGTCGCAAACGCATTTCTTTTATTTATAGTAACTTGTGTGTCTCCGTTTTTCTTAAGCTGTAAACTTATGTAAATGGGTTTGTGAATTTTACTGTGAACCATGTTTTGACATATCAGATGAAAAACGTTTTAGTTTTGTTACCGGATTCCTTCCCAGAAAAAAAAAAAAAGAAAAAGAAAAAAAAAAGTTGTCGAAATACTCCTTCCTTGTTCCTAGTCCTCGTTTGCTTCTTTCTTCCAAACGAAGAGAGAGATCAATAAATTTTCTATCAGCCTCGTCGGCGGGGCCCGGGCGGATTGTGCGGGGAGCGGGTCAGGGCCGAGCCCATCCCGGGGCTCCCACCGCCCACTCCGGCCTCTGCCGCCGCTTTTCGCCTGCGTTTCCCCGGCTGCCAAGCCGGGCTGTGTTTTGGGGGGCGGGAGAGGGAAGAATGCGCTCCTTGGATTTGGGTTGTTTTTTAAAAAAAGAGAAGCGGGACTCGGGCCGGGGAAGCGTCGCTGCGCTGCCGGGGCTGCAGCTCTGCGAGCCGCGGCCACTTGTTGCTTCTCCGCCCGGCTGCTTTCCCTCGGCCGACGGGGAACCAAGGGGATGACGTCTCTGCCTCGGCTTGTTGTGCTTTTTATTTCCTTTTCTCTTTTTTTTTTCCTTTTTTTTTTTTTTTTTTTGGT
>VZDJ01000058.1:1700239-1714507 GCA_008694505.1 Cyanoderma ruficeps | reverse complement strand
TCATCTAAAATATTTACCAGAGTAAAACCCGTCGGGGAACTCTTAATTAGGCTCCATTAAAAATGAACGGTTACAGGAGTCCCCAGAGGAAATAAATAATTCAATCTTCTCAGTTTGTTTGACGAGTGCTTTGAGTCTGGACAACTTTTTTTTTTCCTTTCTCCGGCCTTTTAATATTTTTTTGGTTGTTTTTTTGGGAGGATGTGTGGGAACAGCCCCCGCGGAGTCCCGGGGCGGCCGGCGGAGCTGAGCGGAGCTGAGCATCGCTTCTCCGTCCCTCCGAGCCCTGTTCCGGCCGTGTCCCCACGTGTGTCCCCGGCTCCTGGGCCGGGCTCCGGCCTCTCCGCCCCGCAGCGCATCCCCGTTTCGAGCTTCGCCTCCCGCCTGCTCCCTCCGCTCTTTGCCTTGGGACGGGAGGAGCGGGAACGCGAGGGCGCTGCTGGGGTTTGGGTTTGGGTGCGGGGACCTGCTCTGCCACCCCTCACCGACAGCGCCTTCGGGGACACTTTGTGCCCCGGGGCGGCCGCATCCTCCTTCCTTCCCCGCCGCGGGGATGCCCCGGCAGCGGCTCCTGCCCTCTCTGCCGGGCAGCACGGCCAGGCTCGGGCACGGCTTTCCTCGGGCTCCTCAAGGGGCGAGGATATTGTGCAAACCTCCCCGAGAGCCGGGGTTTGCTGGCGGGTGCCCTGCTCCTTGTCCCCGGGGAAGGGGCAGCTCCCGGAGCGGGTCCCACAGCGGGGGAAGCCCCGGTCCCCACACTCTGCCCCTTCCCTCCGGCCAGTGCAGCAAAGCCCCGGCACCACCACGGCCCCCGGGCCGGGCTGGGGGTCATCACTCGGTGGATGAGAACCCAGCTTGGGGATGTTTTACACAATTCGATGTTTTACACAGCTCAATTCTTCCATAAGGTTTCTGGTGAAATCTGGCAAAGCCGTGGCACTGCCTGTGCCTGTGTGCGCTGCTGTCCTTCAGGCAGGAGCAGCAGAGTGCAAGAGGTGGTAACACGATTTATGAGCCCTTGGGGAGAAGCAGAACCATAAATAACCTGGAGGTCTGAGGGAAGGTGGTGGCATCGGTGGTGTTGGTAGAGCACAGGACGGGCAGACAGGGCAGCAGCGCCCATTTCATCTCAGCTGGGAGTCAGACCCCATCCCCAGAGCTCCCCAGAACTGGCAGTGCCAGGACAGCTCTCAGTGGGGAAACTCCCATTCCCTGGAACAATCCTCCCTCCACCCTCCCAGGCAGGTGTGACAAAAGCCAGGGATCCTGGGCAGGTGAGCAGCTGCCAGCACTGGAATTGTACTTGGTGTCTTCAGAGTCCAACTGCATCATTATAAATAGTCGTTCTTTACATCTGAGTTTTGTGGAAGTGGATTCTCTGCCATGAAAGGGCAGAAACGCTGTTTTTTCGGAGTTTGCAGTATTTTTAAGCTCAACTTATTCTTGTTTGGCCTAAGTCAGGGCTGAAGGAGGGTCAGTGAGCAGGTTCCTGAAGGGTCACAGAAAAAATCTGCGTATAAATGTCTCTGCCTTGTTCTCTCTGGAAGCTCCTATCAGTGGTTTGGCTTGGGGCTGCTCTTCCTGATTTACTGGTTTTGAGATGTCCAGGTAAAATTCCCGATGCAGATTTCAGCTTCCCGGGGCTAAACTTTATCCCAAAGTTCCTAAGCTGTGGTCAGAGCTTGTGGGAAGGGTTGTGAACAGGTGCACACACTGCACGGGGACAGACCCAGTAATTAAGCCCTGTAATGAGGCACAAATACAGATACAGCCTCTTCTTCCCTCAACAGGAGTGTATTTAATTAGCCAACAGCACAGAGGGAGACATTCCCTGAAAGTTAACTCCTTTTTTCCCCCAAAGAGCCCTGTTAAATCCTTTGCTGGGGCCCAGGAAATTTTCCCTCCTGGTCAAATGCAGAGATATGTTCTCTTTAGGTCTGATGAAGGTATGTTTTACTTGTGCTGCACTCCACTTTTAAATTTGCAGAGTATCTGGCCCTTGACATCCCTCCTGCATTAATAAAATCTAAATGCCCTTTGAGCACTGCCCAGGCAGCGTTTCCTTCTCCTGCTGGTGTGGAAGAACCATTAACACTCACAGGGGGAACCAGGTAAAGTTCCAAACTATGAAGTCCTGGGTGGTTTCACGTGCCACCATCCTCAGCAACTCTTTGCACAGTTAAAAACAACTCCAGCCTTATTCTGCAGCGTCCAGGATAAATGCAAGTGCACCCTTTATCTTTGGAATGACAGAGCACTGCCTCTGAAGGGGTTAACGCTGGTATTAAAGTGTAATGACAACATTTAGGCTTCCTTTAACATGTTTTTGAGGGGGAAGATAACCCTTGGTGCTGTTGGTTTGTCAAAACCCCGTGTCTCGGGTTGCATTTTCGTGGTTCCTCCCTATGCCAAAGAACTTCTGAGTCAATTTATTGCAATGAAAGTTGGCAAGTTAAAATACTTCAAATTGAATTTTTTGACACGGTGAGTGAAGTATAACAATTAGCAGAGGAAACTGGTTGTGGGTATTTTAAGAATATTTTAGGAATATGTGTTAAACTGCATGTTCTTGTATTTCTACTATTTCTTTGCTACAAGAAGAGAGGAAGGCTAAATTCAGGAAAAGCATTGGCATAGACACTTCGTGAAAATATTAATAAATTATCTTTTTAGCTGCCCCATATCATGGGACTAAGAAATACACTTCCCAGGAACATTATTAGGAAGATAAGGACTTGTCTAATTATCCTATGAGCACCCCTGAAACCTGAAGCTGGGTGAGATGTTCAGGGCTGGAATGTTGCTGCTGTTCTCAGTGCCTGCAAAAGTGAGAAGCTTTTATGGATTCTTTTCCACTTTGCACAGACCTGGATCCTAGATTTCCTCTAGTCGTGTCCAGTTCATTCACATGCTGCAGGTTCAGGGTATTTCTGGGGTAAATTCCATCACTAAACCCTGACAAAACACTGAAAAAAAACAAAGAGAGAAGATTTGAATTAATTTCTTTTATGATTTCTCCAGGGAGGTGTGGACAGCCACCCCTGCAGATGTGTTTCCATGGGATAATTTCGTGGTTAATGCAGATTTCCAGAATAGTTTTCCACATCCTTCCCTATTGCAACTTTTAATGGACGCCACTGGATGCAGCAATCAGTGCAACACAGTGACCTTTTCCCAACAGAATCTCCTCAGGATGAGGAATTAATTATTCTTTGCTGCAAATACCAATCGCAGCCAACTTCTTTGTGTTGCTAGTCAAGCAAACAGGATTTTAGATTAGGATTAGGATTAGGATTTTGCTTCTACCAAAAGCATCCTCAGAAGCTCAGTATCCCTATTAAACCTCAGTTTTTCCAGTTTCTGGAGCATCTCTACCTCCTTCGTGCAGCAGGAAAGATTGCAAAGCTTGTGAGCAAACGTGTGAGAGCAAGAGAACTGGGGGAGGTCACAGCACATCCATAAAAAGATGTATTTATACCTTCTCCATGATGGGGAAAAAAAAAAAAGTACCACAGTGTTGTGCTCGGGATGCTCATCTTTATTGCTGTGGCCACGTTCAGTTATATTTGTATTTATTCAGGAATACACCAAATTAAGACTAATGAATCTGAGCGTGGTTTGGCCTGGTTTAAAAAATATTTGTGCCGATGTCAGTGAAGTCTCAGATTCACGTCCACACGAGGAAGAAGTTACGGGGTTTTAACACATCCCGTTGATCTTGTGGAAAAATCCGCATTTTTTTCCATGTTTTGGCCGTCCCACGCCGGGGGGGATCGGTGCAAACTCCCCTGGGCTGATGGGGCGAGGTGTGAAACACCAACTCCTGCATAAACCCGGCTGCCTCCAAAGAAATGCAGAGTGAGCCGGGCTCCCAGAGCCCCCGGTTCCTGCGTGGATATTCCCGATATTCCACGTGCGCCCAGGGCTGAGAGAGCCGGGCATCCGTGGGGAACAGCTCAGCAATAAGAGGGGAATTAAGCGGCGTTAAAAACTTGTGAGCTGCCGTCATTTATCTCTTCTGGGGCTTCTGATTGAGACTTCTGGCCTCGGTGAGCTTTTTCTCTTTGTCTCTGCGGAGAATATTATGCATCTTTTCTATGCAGGCCATAGGAAATAGTAGAGCAGTGATTGCACCCAGCCTTCAGGATTTCCCCTTTGTACAAGGCTCAGCTTATTCATTTCATGCATCATTCACGGCTCGCTGTGCTGATTTCAAAAATTCTCTCCATCCGCTCGACACAAAGGGGAGAGACAGAGCAGAGGGGTGGACGTGCCCTCGGCGCAGGTAACGACTGTTCCTGAATGCCATTTGCAGGGGAAGGAATCTTGAAAGTCAATGGGAACTTCGCCCATTCAGACTTCAGGATAAGACACTTGGCATTGATTTCATTTTCATTCTGCTGCCAAGTCAGAGAAGCTTCTCTTCCACAAGCTTAAGGAGAGATATTTTAATCCAAGTAATTCTTTTCTCTCTCTTATTTTTCCCTCCATTCCCCCCCGCCCCTTTCAATTCACTGGGCAGTTTTGCTTTTACAGCCTGTAAACAGCAAATGTCATAGTAGGAATTCCTTTTTAAAAAAAACAAGTTATACTTTCATAATTCAGCAAAAACTTCCTTTCCTTTAAACCTGGGTCTGTTAAACAGGTGGACACTCGTGAAACAGGTGTGAATTTTTTATGAGCATACCAGAGCTGGGATAGTAACTGAATTAAGTGTCATGGCCCTAAAGTTAAAGGAAGTAAAGGAGCTGAACACACGGACTGGCAAACATTTGAATCCAGGGAATTCTGTGCAGTTTCCCAGGCGTTCAGCAGGGCTGTGTGAGTGGCTGCAGGAGGGGTTAGCCCTGCCTGTGTTCTCTGTCCTAAAAACCACTGAAGCTTTCCTGACATGCATGATTTTGTGCATAAAATTTGTATAAACTATACCAGAGTATGGAGATCAACTCCTTGAAAGACTTTTGCTTCCTTCTGCAATAACTCTTCTGCTCTTCTCTCTAGATTTCAGACCTTACTTGTATCAATTCTAGCCAAGAACAAAGAGTTGATTTGAAAGTCTTGTGTAAGCAGGGATGAATAATTTTGGATCAATTGTTAAAGGCAATAAGGAATCTTTTGGTGTTTTTTTTTTGTTTGGACAGCAGTAAAACAGAAAGATTATTGAAGAGTTTCAACTGTGGTGGCATGGACAGATCTCCTGGAGGTTCTGGAGTAGGAAACATGAATTTTTTGGCCTCCAGCACAGGACTGTCCATCTGTGCCCTGCAGTTATTTTGTTTTCAGTGACTGACAGGCCAGTTAATGACAGGACGGGGCTTGTGAGCTGCAGAGAAGCGTGGAGCTGCCAAAACCTGGCACATCCCTTGGACTTCCTGTTACATGAAACTTTTCCCACCATCGTTTCCTTTTCAATTATTCAAGAGAGGACTAGAATTTAGGCCAGCCTAAACCGAACTGAGCAAGTATTTGATGAGGTTTTGCAGTTCTGTGCCTGGGCTGGGGTTCTGCTTGGCTGCTCCTCCTTCCTCTGTCCTGCCAAGGTTCAGAAACTGCCCGTGACCACAAACTCCCCACCCAGGGGAGGACTGACCACACAGTCCTGTCTTTTTGGGGGGTGAAAACATTTTCACTGGACGGTCAGAATGCCACCCTGGTGAAGGATCCCAGTGGATCTTTTGATACACACAACCTTGAGAAATTTAATTTCTCCTCACATTGAGGTTTCACCCCTTCTTTCCAAGCCGGACTACTTCCCTCTGGCTTCTATCAATTTAGAGTTTCTAACAGCTCCACAGCAGAATTTGGTTGCTGCTGACAAGACGTGAGGATATTGCCAGAGGTGGGTGTTGAGCATCTCTGTGCCTTGCTCAGGTAGGACTGCAAGGAAAGGAAGGAGGAATAAAGAGAAATCCTCTGCAGGAGTGGTGCTCTGAACGCACTGACAGACTTTTGGGGCTTGGTCTGCTTCACCTTCAGTGGAAATGGGTGAGCAGCAAATGTGGTTTTGTCTGTATCCGCTTATGGGCAAGGCTTTAAGTGAAGCCAGTGATTCTGTACCAGGATGGGAACCAGAGGAAGGACAATGTGGTGCTGAAATAAGGACATAAAAACTGTCCCTAAAGCGCTGAGTGGTCACAGCACTGAATTCTCTGTTTGATTTGTGACAAGGGAGTGGCTGGGTGTGGTCCTTGGATGAGAAGCAGCCCACGGGGTCACCTCCTTGGTGGTTTCCAAACTGCGGTGTCGGTCCACAGGAGAATTCCCTGAACAGATCCTGATAAAAACCACCGTCAGCCAGAGGTTTTGAGGCTGCCTTGCCCACAGAAGGACTGGGGAGAGAAAAAGCAAGCAGAACAGACCTTTATTATAGTCAGGGAGATAAGAAAGTCATAAAAAAATCGGGGTTCTAAGCAGAGGCCTGGGCAGCTCAGGTATGAGGGGAAGGATTTGGGTTTACCTTGCCTAATTAAGGAGAAAAAGCTCATTGCAAATGGTGACTTTGATAGACTGCATCACAAAATCTGTTGTCAAAATCACCCCGGAGCACTTTGAATCTTGATGTGATTTAGGCTGGGAGCTTTTCAGGGGAACAGGATTGGCTTTCCCCCAGCTCCCGAAGCTTTAGGTGTGATTTTGATGATGACATTCACATATCTGAGCAGGTTTAACCACACAGCTTGCGCCTGCCTTAATTCCGGCTCCAAAGGCTGGGGCAGCCCAAAGGGAAGTGTGGGAAAGCAAATAGTAACCCCCAGCATGGGAGGCAAGTGAAAGCTGTGGCTCTGTGAAATGCATTGTTCCAGCTAAACTGAGACCCTCTGCTCCCCTTTGAAGCCTTAGCCGGCAGCCCATGAGCTGCACTGGTGCATGTGGGAAGGGGGACTAGAGGCAGGGCAGCGATTTAAAACCAGAGTTCTCTGCTTTAATCACAAATATTGCCTCGCTGCAGGCGTGGGAATTGCAGGTATAGGAAACGGCATCGGGAAAAATAGTGCCAAGAGGGGTTTTTCTGAGCCCGTTTAGTGAAGGGGGCAAGATGTAAAAAAAGGAGAGTGATACAGCTAATGGAGATGGAAGGGGAAAGTCCAG
Organism: Cyanoderma ruficeps; assembly: GCA_008694505.1. NCBI lineage: Eukaryota > Metazoa > Chordata > Aves > Passeriformes > Timaliidae > Cyanoderma > Cyanoderma ruficeps. The sequence continues at coordinate 1,707,418 of VZDJ01000058.1, read as the reverse complement.
AGGTAACGGGATGAAAGGAGTTTATCACCTTGAAACGTGCGTGTTTCACTTCTGAGATTACCTAAAACTGTGAAGGAAACAATGCAAGGCTAGTTTGTATTTAAAATAATCTACATTTTCTGTGCCTCATAGTTGCTTTTTCAACATGCACAATGTGGCCAGAATCTTATCCTTACCTTGAAGCGTGAGCACAACAGAAAAAGCAGTTGTAGCTAATGAATGAGCAGGAACAATAGAGATCTACTGGCATTTGTCCCTAAAATCTCTGTGTGAAGGGGAGGATGGATGGGGGGGAGCTTTGAGAGGGAGCTGGCCCAGATCTGCTGAATTTCGATGAGGATTTTTCTAGTTTGTCTCCCATTCTGGTTGGCTGCATTATTATTTATCTCATCACTCAAATTGTGGTAGGTGCTGCTTGCCTTGGAGTATGAATAACAAAGCTGTTGGGCTCGGCGGAGTTCACTTATGCAGCAGGAGAGAATAATTCTCTCCTCTCCAGGAACTGCTGGGTAAAATTTAATAGTCTTGGCTGTGCCTCAAGGATTTGGGGTAAAGGATCATCACGGTGCCTTCTGACCTTAAAGTAGAGAAGTATTTAAAAATATCCAGGTGTATCTCAGGATTGTATCCAATGTGCAGCCAGTGAATTCCTCCTACATTCCCTTGTATCCCTCCAATAACTTTTCCTGAAGGATAGGGCATAAAAACTAATTAAATAATTTTTTGGATCTAGTAATAGAGAAAAAAAAATGTAAACCATCAGGGATGCATGTTATCCCACAAACGGTGCTGCCACAGCCTCACTGTTTATCAGCATTGCTCATATCCATTGTTAAACTAAGTTTGAAGAGGGAATTTAGTAATTGCTTTCAGGTAAAATGTGACTAATCCGAAGATTACAACGTTTTCACCTGAGACACCTGCCTGAGCAAATTCTCCTTCCCTGGGCCCAGTGAAGCCATCCTCGGGCTGGAGTATTTGTGGGTAGGATCAGCTGTTAAATGTTTGACAACGTTTCTATTCCAGTGGCCTGAAGTAGTCTCAGCATTTAGAGTCTCCCGAGGAAAGAGGGAAAGGGAAAACTCCCTGGTGCTGAGGATTCTGGTGACCGAGTATTGCAGGACTGGCTGAGGTCACTTTAGAGCCAGCAGGCAGGAAAAGTGTTTTTATATGAAATTTTAGACCACAGAAATGTCCATGCACATCTGAGATCGCTGGGACCTGTGGATTTCTGCCCTTGCTGGCAGATGGAGAAGATGGGCAAGTTTCACAATCCATGAATCGTTTGTCATCTGCTCTTAAAGAATCTCTCGAGTGTCCTGGCTGTGGCAGAGGCACTGAACAGATGCACAGGGTGGGTCTGTGCTTTTTAATGAAGGAAAATTCATCAGGGAAAGGGCAGGTGAGCAGGATGCCATTGCAGTCTCCCCAAGTGTGTGTCTGGGCCAACTTGTCACCCACAGAGAGCAGGTGGAGAAAACTGAGACCTCAGCTAAAAAAAATCACTTAAGAGACCTAAAAGACATTCTCAAGCAACATATAAAGAGGTGGGTACAAAGGTGGGTGTGTGGAGGACTGTGGGATGGGCACTGAAGGGAGTAAGGAGTCTGCAGAACACCTGAGGGATGCAAAAAGCACAACTCGTTCTGCTGGGTGGTGGCCTGTGACACAGCCAGGAGAAACGGGAGGATTTCATGTCAGTAAAACAAAGGGCAGATGTGCAAGGTTCTCTCCAGGAGTTTTCAGACGTTTAAGCAGGACTGCATAAAACACCTGTGAGCTGCAGAGAAGAATCTTTTGTTGGCAGAGGGGGAGATCAGTGTTTCAAGGCTGTTCTCCACCTTCATTTATAAAAGAATTTCTTTTCTCTGATTGAAACACCCGTGATTGGGTGTGTTCCTCAATGTCTTGGGAGCTGTACTAGGAGAGAACTTGTGGATTGATGATGATTCTTAACTTCGGGGGTTGTTTTCTTTTTCCTTGTGAGATTTCAAACCACTTTGCAAGGGAATCAGTGCAGGAATCCCTTTGGTTCCACAGGGAAAAAGGTTCAGGGGCCCCCAGTGAGGCAGGGGCAGAGCCAGTGGTGATCCCTCACCTCAGAGTGATGCTCTGCCCACACTTTGGAATGGAATTTTCCCAACGTGCCCTGTCTGCAGCATTTCCTTGGGCTGATGGTGCAGCTCCAGCAGCCCTGGAAGGAATTCCTCCCGATTTTCTCCTTACACCTCTGCTCAGGGTTCCTGGCCTTGGAAAGGGAAGAGTTTCTGTGCCAGCTCCTCTGTCACTGCAGCCTGGCTTGGAGTGATCATGGTTTCACACACTCTGGGCTCCCTGTCTCATCTGGTCTTGTCACCCTGGCAGAGGGACAGTTAACACCATGTACTTGTTTTCCATTTTGTCACAGCTCATCCAGGGAGAGTCAAACTTCATTTAAAAACGCTTTTCCTGCCCCAGGAAATAAGCACACTGAGATATTTGGCTTAATTTCACTAAAAAGAAAACCCTCATGAAGTTGTTCATACTTTTCATTAAACATTAAGTTTTATTAAACTAAAAAAGGAACCTCCTACGAAGTTTGTCATACTTTTCATCGAACAGAAGAGGCAATTTATGTGCTTTGTATTAAAGTATGCTGAAGAAAAGGGATTTAAAGTCTATCAGTGTTACCTCAAAAATTTCTGAGGGATGGGGATTTGCTCTAAGTTCGTTTTGTTCCAAATCAATTCCGTGGTGGGGTAACTTGTAGCTGAGTTTGCTGCTGGTTTGCTGCATCCGTTGAATCTACTAGCAGCTGCAAAATTCCAGGAGCCCGGCCTTTTCATGATTCAGTGACCATGTAATTGGCCATGGGATTTATTCAGCCTTTTCATTCTACGTGACCCTTCCGTACAGCATCCCACCAAAACCCTCCTGGTTAAAGCCTGTGCCTTTCTGCTGCGCCCTCTGAGTGAATTCTCACAATTTCGAGCCCGTTTTCCTCGCACGTACAGCAAGATAAAACATCATATTGATGGCTGCCTGCAGGTCGGCGTCGTTGTTGAAGCTGAGAGTCTGCAAGTGACTTTAAAATGTGGTGAACCGGGCCTTTGTGAGCGCAGGGGTTTGTTCTCAGTGCCTGCTTTGGGGTAAATCAGATATTTCTGCCAGCCCGTTATTAAACGGCCCATCAGCAACACGCAGGGGCGCAGAGGGACAAACAGCCAAACGCCTCCTCAACCTCCATCCTGAAAACAAACAAACAAACAAACAAAAAGAAAACCTTAAAGGCCGTGATTGAATCAGTCAGCAGCAAGATTTGGGGAGTTTCAGACATGACTCGGGAGGCAGCTGCCTCCCCTTTATCCGCCCTCTGGCTGGAGCTGTGGGTGTGGGAGGAATGCGGGATCGGGGCGCTTATCTCTCTCCATCCTGCCCCGGCCGTGTTTGGAGCGGGGATTTGCCTGGAAAATGTTGCCAGGGGAGGGTGAGCTGCTGCACGGACAGACCTTGGTGGGGAACACAGCTTTTGTGCTGTTTAGGCACCTCCTAAACCCGCGTGGGGGAATTGAAACACAATATTTTCACGGGCATGGTGTTTATAAAAACAGCTTTACCTGGGTCACAGCTGGGAGCCTGCCCAGAGGTTATCGCTTGTGAGGGAGTTGTTGCTTCTGGCACTAACGGTGGAGATTTTGATCTCTGTTATATATTTTGGCATGGTAAAACTAGTTTTACAAAGGTGTGGCCGAAATCAAAATTGACTGTAGGTTTCACTTCCAAGGGCCGGTGTGGCAGGATTAGAGCTGCAGCGTCACCCGGGACAACTCTGCAAAATCACCAAAAGCACCAAATTTACCCGTGAGAATTACAGCTGTGGGTTGATTTAAAAATCTTTACCTTGAACCACAAGACTGAACTGCAGCAGCATTGTTTATTACGCTGTACAATAAATTAACCCCGCGTGGCTTCAAAAAATGATGAAAGTTTGGTTCATATTTTTTTCCCATTTTTACGTCCTCTTAACAACGACAATTTCGCAGAAAGCGAAATTTAGATATTTTGATGAAAAATATGAGGGCATTACTATGCTGTGACGGTTTAGGCGGGCAATAATTGCAATTAATTTATATATAGTGAGTACGTGGGCTGATTCTTTGTGATGCCAAGGAATAGATCCAACTTCTAACCCTCACCCAGCGCAGTTTGGGGCAGGGGGAAATGGGCCGCTGGATAACAGAACCAATATGATTCCAACAGAAGCTCTTTACTCTTTTCATTACACGCCAGATACAGATTTTAAGTTTGCTGTCCTCGTGGGCATTTTTGGGTTGGCTGAGCTGCCTCTTCCTGAGGCAGGCACACATCCTTCAGGACATTTCCCCGGTCAAACATGCATCGTTGTGCTTGCCCTGTTTAGGGTTTACATTTTTTTGTGGACAGTTTCTCAGGCTCCCTTCTTATTTCTGATCCTGTTGTTTTCTCTGTAACCTTGATGAATTCTTGAGAGCTCAAACAACGAAACTGCGGGTGGTTTGATGATATTATTCACAACCAATTTGGCTGGTGCATCAGAATGTCCCGTCATACAGACACATTGTTAGAGTTTGGGGCATGAGTGCATTGGGAATCCCTCCCGAACAACCCGGCTGCTTTTCCTGTCGCCTAAAGCTAAACTGCAGCAGAGATGCGCTCCCGAACCGCTGCAATTCACAGCTCGTCTCATTAGCATAACCCATCATTAGAGCTGCTCTCCTGCTCCCAGCCCGGGGTATTCACAGAGCACTCGAAGGAAGCATCTCTGGAGCTTCCAGGGCTGAATCCAGCGGGAATTGCGCGCCGGGGATTTACAGCACCTTGTCCGGGTTCTAAATGAACAGCGCAGAGTGTCAATTTTTAGAACCTGAAGCAGCAGAGCACGTGAACTTTTGTGCTTCGTGCTGAAAAAAAAAAGAGTTGGGTGCAGATCAGATCAGATCTAATTCCTGCTTGTTGCAAAGTCCTGAGTACACAAAATTGTCACCTTGAATGACACAGGACACAACCTTTGTGCTCTTGAAACTCTAAGTCTTGTGGATGCTTTTTGAGCTTTTTTAACAAGGAGGCGGTTAGTTTGGTAACTCCAATTTTCAGGAGGTTTGGGCCGGAGGAGGCCGAGGAACTTCTGGGAATTCCCGAGGGCAGCGAGGAGCACAGGGTCGATGCCTTGTCCCCCCCAATCCTGTTGTTATAAATACATATTATATTGTTGGCTTTTCCCAAGCATTGAAAGAAATGCTATATGCAGAATGTTAAGATAGTTTTGCTGTATGGACACAGTTTTTATTTTTGCTATCAACAAAAATCAGTCATAGTGGGAATGGTTGATATGGAATGCCGAAAGTGTCTGCGTGGCTGGGATCCAGTGAACGTGTGATGAGGATCCTGCTGCCGACGGGCCAATTATCAAACACTCCCCATTTATAGAAATTACAGACCCAGGCCCAAACTGGAAGTGATAAAAAACAGATTAAAACCACAGCTAAAAACCACGCGTGCTCTAAAAAGGCAAACCCGAGGAGTGGCCACGTTAAGCAGTTCCTAGAATATAGAAATTAGTTTGTGGAAAAGTATAAATACGTGTAATAGTCTATGGATATGCAACAGGCTGATGTAATTTTAAAAAGGATTTAAGGGGTGTCTCCAAAAACAATAGGTGTGCCCTTAGCTAAATGCCAAGCAACGAGCCATTAAGCCTTTACTTTATTTCTAGCTCCTATTGTCTTTTTATCGAACGGTTGAAATTTGACCAAAAAAAGTAAAGCTGGTTTTTCACACCGTCACCGGCTCAGCCCCGGGGGTGGCCGGAGCAGAGGATTTTGGAGGGTGGATTTTTCACTCCTGTGTCCCTGCCCGGGGATGGCCGCGCAGGAAGGTGCAAAATTCTCACCCTGATAAGCACAAGTGCAAATGGGTCACGATCTGGACCCAAATGTCCCCTCTGGAAGGATTTGGAGCTGGATGCTCGGAGGGATTTGGGGCGGGATGAGGATGGTTGGGGCCAGGGCGCTGATGGCTGCTCCAGGGAAGGGATTTTTGATCGATCCATGGCTGGGGGGCACCGCTCCCAGCCCTGCGCACACCCACCCTGCCGGAGGGCATCGCAGAGCCAAAAGGGCTGGTTGAACTCGCCGTAAAAAGTGTGACTTTTGAAAAAGCCTCAGCTTAAAAAAAAAACTTTTTTAAAGCTTCTTTTTTTTTTTTTTTTAATAAACTTTTTAAAGAGCCTCAGTGCCTGCCTTTCTCATGGCTGGGGTTCCCATTCCCCACTCAGAGCCCCCCGAGGGTTGCGCTGGAGACTTCCAGGGGCTACTAATAATCAAGCAGAATAATTAATTACCGCCCCGCAAAAACGCGGCTGGGAAAACCTCAGATTTTTAGGATGATTCCGTATCAGTTGCGCGTTTATGAGCCGCCCTGGTTGAACAATGCCAGCAGGAGCCGAGCCCAGGGGGTAAATCCAGACCATGCAGGGTGTCAAAGCTGTGACCCGCAGGTGTGACAAACCCATCCCGGAGCCCTAAAGCCACCTGAGGACCTGGCGGTGACACCATCAGGGTGGGGTTACCCTGGGCTGTGACAGCAGCTGGAGGCTCAACCCGGTGTCATAAACATATCTTATGTAATTAATTTTTTGCAAATATTGAAATGAATACTGTATGTGTTACTAGACAGTTATATTGTGTTAATATAGCATGTTTAAACTGCCGGTTTGGCCGAGATAACATCCAGTAAACATGTAAAAAATTGACAGAGTATGACTAAACTGCCTGTTTGGTCGGGATAACATCCAGTGGACACATAGAGAAGACCCTGCTATTGATACACCAACTATCAGCATCCACCATCTCAGGAAAGTGTGGACCAAGGGCCAGGCTGGAGGTGATAATGAAGACACAGCCGAGAAACACTTATTGTTCTAAAAAGGTGGACCCAAGGAATGGCCATGCTAAACAGTTCCTGGAATATGGAAAGTAGGTTGTAGAAAAATACAAATATTCAACACACTGATGCAGTAGAAAGCGTATTTAAAGAAAGCCTCTGAAATAACAAATTATAAACTTGACTAAATGCCAAGTGACTCCGCCAGCCATACTTTTCTTTTTTTTTTTTTTGTTTCGTTTTCTAATTGTCTTTTTTTTATTATTATTAAACCTATTT
>VZDJ01000058.1:1676515-1690377 GCA_008694505.1 Cyanoderma ruficeps | reverse complement strand
CCTTGCTTTTTTTTTTTTTTAGATTGCTCATTGTAAAATGCAAATAGGAAACATGGAATGAATAGGAAACTTCGGAGCAAACCCGTTGAGATTATGTGGAACTTAATGCAAGGCAGCAAAGAGTCAACAGTAATAAATGATTATGTAAGGATTATTAAATCTTAATTTAGTATTCACACCGCCCGCATTCGCAATTTTTTTTTTTTTAATCTAATTGGACAGTGTTCTACGGCTGTGAGGCAAAAATGATGATCCAAACTCATAGCTGGTCTGATAAATGGAGATATCATTAGCAATATGAAGTAGGTGATCATGACTTCTCTCTTTTTCATAAATTACACTAAATAACCATAATGCTGCAATTTAGCGGTCCAAAGTTCATCCTATTCAGCAGGCCATCCATAGTCAACAGTTTAAAGAAAGGGGACCTGCTGAGAAAATGGTGGTCTAATCAGATGCCATAAAATCTGGCTGATCAGATGAGCCCCATTTTCTTTTTTTGTAAGGAGATCCTAATGAAGCAGAGCATTGAGGGGATTCGCAACTTTTGTTCCTCCATTTGATTATTCAGGTTGGCTGCACCAAGTCCCAAACTAAGCAAGCGGGGTCTAATCCTCTGGGCTGTTTGCATACACGCTGTGTTTTACAGGAGACTTATTAAATCCCACTTTGCCAAGCCCCCCAAATTGTGTGGGACTTATCTCCAGCCCAAATGATCAAAACACTGAGAGATGCAGCAAACCAAACCCGGCAATCGAAGAGGAATCTGCTATTATTGTCTGCTCCCTGCCTGCTGGCTAATTTACCAAGCATGGCAAAAATGAAAAGTGCTTCACACCGCGGGCTTCATGAATATCTAAAGTGGTGCAGAGCGGAGGGGATGCTGGCTGCCTGCTCAGCCAGAGGTTAAATTCCCAAAGTTTGGGCCTGTCCTTGGTTATAACTAAACCCTGTAATGACATTAGAAGTAATAAAAGTTCAGCAGTGCACAACTGTCCCGTTGTGGGCATGGCAGCTTTGATTTGGCTGACTAAAATACACACTTTATTTAGAAAAATATGTGGTGCTTTCACTTTTACTTACATTTAAACGGGGAAATCCTTTCATTTCCCCCTTTCCCTGTAGGTACCCTGTATTCCTGGTATCTTTGCCCTGCCCACGGATGGGAATTGCTCCCTCACAGGAAATGCGGGGCTGGATGGCAGCGATGGAAAGCTCAGTGCAGTCCATTTTTTGTTGAAGTCTGAGTCTGCCAGGGCTGCTTTGAGAAGCGCTGAGCTCCTGCCCTCCCCAGCGGTGGAACCCAACCACGGAGCCCCCACTTGCTGTCACAGTGAGTCAGAAAATGGGAAAATTGCTGTGAGAATCCTCCCTAGACTACAGAGGATGTGGCTCCTCGTCCTCTTTTCAGAGCGTTGCTGCAAGAGTTTGGCAGAAGTTGGTGGGGGTTTTTTTGGGTGTTTTTTTGTGGGGTTTTGTTTGCTTGTTTGTTTTGTTTTGTTGTGGTTTTGTTTTTGTTTGTCAGAAGTGCAGAACACAGACAAGCACCACTTTTGCTCTGTAAGTGGTGAAATCCTGTGAACGTGTATTGGGCCAAATATGCTCTTGGGAGGGATGTCCTCTGCCCAGAGTTGGGTTTTTTTTTCTGATTACAGATGCAGCAGGTTCCCTTTGCAGCCTCAGACCAGAAGGGGAATTCCTGCAGGAATCCCAGCTTCAGCGCTGTGCTAAACAAAAGGAGAGTGCGCTGCCTGCCATGCTGCTGCTCCAAATAAATCCCCGGTGGTGTCAATGGTCCAGTGAAAGCTCAAGCAGTTCTTTGAGTTGGGACCATTCTTCCTGTGCCTTGCTTTGGTTTTGTGCCATCGAGGCAGTTTCTGGTATCAAATATCTCCGTGTTTATTGCTGCCTCCTGACACACTTTTGCATGTGAGCACATTAATTGACGCCGAGCTCTCTGCCCAACTGGGCTCACTGCGCTGGACATTGCACCTCCTTCACAGTAGTCGTTGCTTTTTTTCATTTTTTTTTAGCATTTCTTCCTATTTCAGGCCTTTGGAGGGCAGTTTCTGTTGGTGCTTTCACCCTGTAACACGCCTCGTTTTAATTTTCTGCACTGGCTGTCAGGAAGCCGAAATTCTCGTCTCAGCTTTGCCTCCTTTAACCACTGCTCTGAGGACTTTCATCAGAGCCTTTTCCATATCCTCCCCTGCCTTTTCTCAGCCCCTGCAAGCTCAGCTTCTCCCACAGCTCTGCTGTTGTCTTTCAGGCAGCTCCTTGGGTGTGCAGTGCCCTCCCCACGCCAGAACCTTCTCTGTGCTCACCTGTCCTGCACTGATGGCTCCAGAACTGCCAGAAGAAAACTGTCCCAGAGGGGAACAATGGGAATGGCTGATGTTTACCTGCCTTGGTTTTCCCTGCAGCCTCACCTGGCTCTGCAGGTGTTTTAGGAAAGCTGCCCACATCTCCCCAGCATTAATTAGGCTTCAGTGAGTGTGTCTCCAGTAGGAGATGCTCCCAGGCAGAGATCAGTGCCCTGGGTCACCAGCAGAGCTGTCCACAGGAGCATCTCCAGGTTAGCTTTGGGTTAACCAAGGCTGGGAGTGTTCAAACCCTTCCAGGGAACCTGGTTAGTTCTGGCTGGAGCATCTTTGGAGGGAAAAGTGTGACTGGTGCTGCTGGGGCTGAGGGTGCTGACCTTTGGCAGATGGTGGTGCAGAGATGCTCAGGGGCAGGCTGAAGAGCAGGAACCTTTTCCATAAAATTGTCATGTGGAGCATGACTTCCTGCCTGGATATGTTTACGCCACAAAAAGAATCTTATTTTTTTCTTTTAATTTTCCAGTTTAGGTTGCCACCGCTCCATAAGTTACTGTGTCCTCACCACATAAACCAGTACAATTTGCATGGCAAAATTCTATTTTTAAAATACCCTCTGCACAAGAAAGCACAGATTGCCAGTCTCTTGAGGCAGAACCTATTTTGTACTCTATACACGCCAATTAGATCTGTAAACTTTCTGAGGGCTGTAGATATTGAGGTCAAAAAAATAATTAATAATGTTGACTAATCTACTCTCCACCTGTGCAGGAGAAGAAAATCTTCAACAAATAATATTCTTGAAAATCACTTAAGACCTAGGCTGTGTATATATAACAGAAAGAGGAACTCTTGTCTAATTCTCAGTAATGTGATTTTTTGAAGGGAAGGAGGGGAGTTAAGTGAAAGGGCAATGATCAACAACTGTATTTGGAAGGCAAGAGATTGCTCTGATCTGTTTTGGAACTCTGGCATAGCAGGGATTTGTTAGTTCACACAGAATTTGGTTGAAACGTGCTCAGCTAAAGGACTTTGTGGGTGCCTGATTGCCAGAGCCCTGAGATTGGCGGCCTGCTAATCCCAGTGACACCATCCTTACACCAGAGCCAAGTGTTTGGGAGAAATCACATCCTTTGCCACCCTTTCTCATCCCAAAAATCGTGAAATGGACTATCTGTGAGCAACTGGGCTGCTGCTCTCTCTCCTCTCTCTTATACTCACAGAGGGAATTCTCATCACACTTCTCTGCAATGGTTGTGGTCACCTGAAATAGTTTCAAGTATCAGGATATCACAGATTTTGTAATTACCAGGATCTCCAGGGCGCTGAGATTTGTCCAGGTTTATGTTACTCAAACACAGCTGTTTAACGGTATTGAAATATTCCTGATTTTAATCAAGTCACATTACACGGGATGGAAAAGCTTGTATCACCCTCTGTTTGCTCAGCACCTCTCCCCTTGAATAAATACAACATCCTAACAGTTCCCAGCGTCAAAGGAATGGTTGATTAATGACTTTCAGGCTCTGGTTACATCCGAGAGTGCTGGATTGCCTGATCTCCCTCCCACTCCTGCTTCATGCATGTTCAGCCCTTTAAAATACGAGTGTTCCATCTATAATTTGACCAAACCGAACCCAGAGCTGTGAGAGGGAGATCAGGGACTCCTCACCTGGAAGCTCCAGACAAAGTGGCCCAGTGGTCAGTTTTAAACACTCCCCAGGCTCCCAATTCCCCTTTTGTCAGACCTAAAGCGTTTTAACCCGAGCACCAGGGCCGGCCTGGGACTGCCTGCCTGCTGTGCATGCAAACTTAACTAAAGGGCATAAAAATTTTTAAACTTAAAAAAAATAATAATTCATTGTAGGTCAGGTGCTGCTTGAGCATCCAGGCAAAGCCAGGAAAGTTTGTAAGGCTGATTTAAAGACCTCTACGGGAGATTCTGCTGCTGACAAGCTGGAAAGGAGAGCCCAGGCATTAAGATTATACTTCCAAGGTAAAATATTTTCCCTCCTGTGATGTCGCATAGTCGGGGTTTTATTTCTTTTATTTTCTTTAAAAAAAAACCAACAAAAACCAGCGACTCAACACCACAAAAGAGACACACACACGTTCAGGCCTCCGCAGGTTTAGACTGATGTTTTACTTGAAATAACACTTTATTGATGTTCGGGATCCCCCAATTTTCCAAGAAGAAAAGCTGATTATCTTCGGAGGCAGCCTTATAGAGAAGAGCAGACCCCCACCAGCCTTCCGCTCCAGACTGGATCAATGCAGAGAAGTGCTCTTTGATGGACTTTCAGGGCCTGTGATCTCCCAGCCCTGGGGGTTTAAAGGATGAGCATATCAATCCAGGACCACTGAACTGCATTTCCATTGCAGGAGGGCTCCTCCTCCCGCCTTTGTCCGGACAAACTCGGCTCCTCCTACTTTTGTCACTATTCTTTCATGCTTTGTTTAGCAAACACAAAAAAAGCTTTGTTTGTTGCTGGGTCTTTTTTAAGCTTCGCATAAAACAGTTTAAAAGTGCCTTAATGCTGTGTACCTGTGATCACCTTCAGGGTCAAAATCAGTTTACAACAGATTAACCTATTTATCTCCCCCACTCATCTCACCCCGGGCTTATGATTTGCAAGAATACAAATTGTTGTTGTGATGAGCACAGTCTTCTTCCTTTACTCTGAGCTCTGACTTTGCAAGAATCTCTAACTCTGCGGATTTCCCTGGGAACAGTCTTCTAGAAGACAGCACATGTGTGCCTGCCTTTCTTTCCTGCTGTTGTCCTGCTGTGTTTCAGCATTCTGAGCAAGAAGAAAACTGGTCACATGCAATTTGTAGAAGTTTGGGTAGCACTGGTGCAATTATTTCGCTTGCCTTAATAGTTAGCATTAAAAATGTGTGTGCTTAGGTTGATTTTTTTTTTGTTAGCAGTAAGGCTTATTACAAATACTTTGTTACAGATTTTATTTCTGGTATCATCTCCCTCTAAAACAAACCAAAAAACCCCGATTCTCTGTGATATTTCCCCATCTGCCCACTGCTTTGGAGCAGACCATACCTAAATCTTGAAGTGAGAAATGCCCATCAAGCACTGCACTTCTCTAATAGTGAGGATCAACGAAATAACTCAGGAGCAGAACAGATTATTCTTCCCCTGCGTTCTTTAAAGCCACTGCCCATGAGAAAGGGCACCGTCCACGGGAGAATAAACCTGTATTTATTCGTGTTAACCTGGAAGCAGCAGTGCAGGTGATGCAGCTCACAGCCTCCCCACCCAGGAGTGTGAGCACACACTTGACAAACCCAGGAATTGAGTGGCTCCCCAAAACTGCTCTGAGGGACAGACAGACTGATGCTGTCTGGCCAATCACACCCAAAGCCACCAGAGATGCTCCCGAGAGTGCCGTTAGATGAAATCGTGGAGTAATGCATCACCTGGCAGAATTTGGTGTTCGGGCAGGTGATGATTTCTTACAGGGCTCCTTTCTCAACTATTCATGGGTTTCCCATAAGGGAGCTTTCCAAATCCTAATGGGATTGAGCAGACCATACCTGGAGTCCTCAGGTGCTGAACTCAGACCGGTTCTTCTCCAGTTCCAACCCCCTCCAAAAAAAGAAAAAGTTGCCTCCTCTACTCCAGGAACCCCCTACACAATTCCTGTGCCAAAAAGGACAGAACTACAATCCTGGGCCAACCTTTTAGTATTTTTGAGCTATATTTCTGGTGTTTTGAGATCACAGTTTCAAAAATTTGGTGTTTTTGCTTGTTTTGATCTACATTTTGGTTAGTATGGTGTCTTCAGTCACTTTCTCTTCCAACTTATTTTTATGAATCAACTAAACCTTTTCAAACCACCAGTCCGTGCTCTGCCAGACCCAAGGCCCAGTGCCCTGCTCCTTCCTTTGTTTTGCTGTAGGACACTGATCCTAAAGCACTGCGAGATCCCAGGAGCAAGGGCTTTCTTTCAGCAAGGGCTGAAAACTCTTGCTGTGCAGAGCTGGCCTTGGAAACTTGTGCCCGGAGCTGCTTTTTCTGAGCAGGCCAGGCAGGGGCTGGGGCAGTGCCACGTTCAGCCTCAGCCAAGCCCCAGGCTACTGCCAGGAGTGGGGAGAGCTCCTGGAGCCCTGATGGATGGGCTGATCCTAATGGACTCACTGGAGCACTTGGCTGTTATTGATCCCCGTGCCTGTCCTATTTCCCAGAGCTGCGCCAGCGTGAGGGAAACGTCCTGAAGTGGGTCAGCCCTCCTCTCTGAGGCTGAGCAGGGCCAGCCCTTCCCAGCTCAGAAGGATGCTCAGAGCTGAGCATTTTCTGAGGGCACAAGCACTGTTTAACCCCCCAGCCTCTACCTAAGAGGAGATTGTTATTCTGTGCTTGCAGCTCTGCAGTCCTGGCACTTCCTGACCCGGAGGGGGCTGCCTCGGGTACAGAATAAAGCACCAAAAGGCACAGGGTTCGTGAATTAACTGTTTTCTGAACGTGAGCATGATAATGAGCACAGATGATGGGGGCTGGCTGTGAGAGAAAACAGGAGCAGGGATTTTGGGGTACAGGATCAGCAGGTCTCAGATTGGCTCAGCCATCTTTGGCTGTCTTCTGCACAATCACATTTCTCACAAGTGTGAAGAGAGCAGGAGAACTGGTGAAACAAATAAAGACAAAGAGCCAGAAACTCATGAGCTGCATGAGTTTACTGCCTCCACTGTGCCACCCATTGGCAGCAGGACTTCTTGGCTGCCCTTATGCTAAATCTAATTTGGCAAGGCTGAGGCTGGGGTAAGCCAGGCCATGGGAAGGCTGACCTGAAACAGGGACTGCACAGAGCTGGAGAATAAAGTAGATATTTATTAAAAGGCTTTTAGGATCCACCTGGGGCAGGACAAGAGCCTGGCCAGGGCTACACCCAAGGTGGACCCAAAATGGTCACAAAATGGACAAACGGTCACGAGGTCTCACATTTTGATAAGTTTTGGTCCATTTACATATTGGAGTTTAATTGTCCAATTACAGCTCCAGGTTATGAAGCCCCATCCTTCTTGTTTCTGTCTTCAGTCCACCCTTGTTTTTTATGCTTTTGGGCTTGAAAGTTGTACTGGTTGTCCTTGGTGTGCAGCAGGAAAAGGATTTTTGTCTCCTTACCCTGTGAAGAGAGCTCACCAGCACTTAACGTGATGCTCAGAACTACACCCCTGGGCAGCTCAGAACCTGAAAAACATGAAAGCCAAAATTTAAGGCATCGGCTCTGCTGAAGACTTCAGAGTGGTAAATGTGAGGTTAAGGTGGGCCTGGAGCAGGGCCCTGTGCTCTGTTTTTCCCCCTGGCTGCTGCAGATGTTGCCCATCTCCCTTTCCCATGTGCTGCAGAGGTGCCCATTCACAGGGCCAGCTCTGCCCAGGGTGAGCTGTGCATTCCTGAGCTCCCCGACCATTGAGCCGGGCCACACATGCCGGAAACTCCAGCACAAAAGGCCAAAAGGCAGCCATCAGCTCCCCTGCTTAGCCACAATCAGCACCTCAGCCCGGTGTCCTGCTCTGAGCACCAGGGATGAACGCAAAGGGCAGTTCAAGGTCTCTGCCCCAACCAAGCCCTTGGCTTGGTCATCCCTCCAGGACAGCTCTGCTGATAAGGTGGAAGGTGATAAGGAATTCTGGGCAGGAATTTCAGGGCTGTGAATTTTCGAGCTCCTGTTGCGTGCAAATGGATTTTCCTGAGCGTTTCTTCTTGGCCTCTCCCTTTTGCTCATATACATATAGACACGGTGAAAAAAAGTTAAAATCTGTCCCAGATATTCCCAATATTAAAGAAAACATGGTGTCTTATTTCAGTTTGTAGCTGTTTCTAAAGCATTTGAGTGCAATTGTACTCAAATTTACCTAAGGAGATCTCAAGAAGCCCAAAGTTTGAGTGCTGAATCTGAGTCTGGGGATGAAGCTACATCCATAAATCAAAATGCTCCAACCAGCCCTTTTGGAAAATACCCATCCTGTAAAGCGACATTCAGATCTGCAGACCATGACAAAGCAATAAAAAATTACCCCAAATCCCACGTGACTAAACAAGAGATCTTCTGAGATCAAAGCTTGGCTTTCAACTGGCCTGAATCCCTTTTTTTATTTGGGAATTAATTCCTCGTTCAAACACTATTACGGACCAGTTCTAGGGGGGAGGGTGGAAAAAGTTAAGACCAAAACAGAGAAAGGGTTATAGGAGTTTTTTCAGCAGGAAAAGTAACATAACCACAACAGTGATTTTAGCTGCTTGTTGTCATCTTCTAGAAAAAAAAAATGGTGTCTAGCTTTACTTGTTTGAATTTTGTTGGATGAAATGGAAGAGGACATTTCCTAATGATCTGAAATTACCAAAGAGTATAAGATAACGGTTCGAGAATTGCACTGGTGATTTCTATGTTCATGTAAAGAGCTGTAATAATTAAGATATCACGTGCCATTCACAGACAGCAAGTTTGAAGCCCTTCAGTCTCATCCTGGTGTCAGTTGTTCACTGTGGCCCACAGCTCAGTGGCTTTTTGCTCTGTGGAGAAGAAAAAGGTGGGAGAAATTCACCATTATCTGTGATGAGCTGTGAGAACAGAGTTTTAACTATTGAAATCAGGGGGAAATGTGGTAGAGAGTGACTCTCCTGTCTTTCTTTCAAAAGCCTGGTGGAAAATATGCTCAATCTCTGCAACCTCAGAGGGAATCAATTTCCCTTACATAATTTCACTATATTTCACCATTTATGGACCATGTCCGATGTGGAACAGTCACCTAAATTTTGGGGAATTCTCTGGCACTTTTCCCCACTTGATTTCTTCCTTAATATTGTCTTTCAGATCGACCAGTTATGGTCATCTAGGAATGAAACGAGGTTATGCAGACATGGGTCAGAGAACTGCATTTTCTGCTGTCCAAGAAAATGTTTGAAAGCCATGTCGTCCTCTCCTTGTGGTGCTGTAACAGTTTTGGCAATGCTGAAGAGCTGCTCCATTGTATTTGTGATAATTTAGCTTTAAATAATTATCAGCAGCTTCCTCAAACACCTGACACTGGTGATTTGTGGGGCTCCAGAAGTTTGTGTGTGTATTGGGAACATGAGCAGCATTTTTATCCGGGATTTTGGGTAATTTAGGAAACTTGCCCGAATAGGAAAGCCAGATTAAATTTTTAACATCAATATAATGATTCTTGTTATGTTTTAGGTTGTAATAATGTTCTCAGCCTTCCATTTTGGTAGAAGCAAATACTTTATTCCTGAATAGGTGGGTAGGTCTGGTGTATGCCCAGTTGTGTGATTGCACAGTTGGGACTGTGGATTAAGGCTTGACATTCATTAGGATTTTTTTCCTACCCATTTTTGCACTCAGGGTGTCCTGAAGAGCTGTGTTCCCTCTTTGAGTCCCATGAATTCTCCCCTGTCCATTTTTCATTCACACTCCTCTGTCCTGTGCTAGAAACCAGAAATGAAGTGAAGTTCCTACAATGTGAATTTTTTAGTCTAGATTGGGAGCTTTGGGTCTTGTCCAAAAAAACCTGTGAGCAGCTGGCTGAGGACAGCGCTCAGAATATTGGATACTGCTTGTGGGAATGCAACAAGGAGTAAAATTCTGGGGACAGACTGAATTTTCCCAGAAGGGGGAGGAAGCAGCAGCCACCATTGCCATCACTGTTATTGTTTCTGGAAACGTTAAAAACGCTGAATCTGATAGTGAAGGCCCCAGTTCAGCTCCTGCAATTCAGCGCCCCAAAATTCAGCTTTTCTCTTTGGCTGCCTCAGACGTGTTCATGCACAGCCTCTGAAAGAAGACTTCCTAAACCCAAGGGTGCATCCTAAAGACCCCTTTGCTTCTGCAGAAAACCAACTTTCACGTGGTTATTGCAGCTTGGGTTGGGGTTTTCTGCCCCTCCATGTGCACAAACTGCTGCTGGTTCAGCCTGTTTTAAAAGTAACTAATTTCTGGCAAAACATGTGCGGAGAGCAGCTGTTTGCTTCACCTTTCTAAGTGGAATTTTTCACTCATTTTGTCTCCCAGAATTTTTACAGGAGGTTATATCTGTTAAGATTATTTTCTCTTCTTAAGCTGTCATTCCCCTTTCCCTTCAAAGGTTTGTTATCTGATGAAATACAAGTTTCCATGGAGATTTTATTTAAATAGCTCCTAGCTCCGACTTAATTCATAAATCCAAAATCTATAAGCTACACTTCTTTTTGTTCTAAATGTACAAGGACATTTTTTTTGAAAGAGGAGGTTGGCTTGTCAGTCAAATGTGTATTTGCAAACATTGGGGCTTGGGTCTGGCAGAGCAGGGACTCGTGGTTTGAACAGATTTAGTTTATTAATAAAAAAAAGTTGGACGAGAAGATGACTGACAACACCAAAATATAGATCATGTGATTTCGAAACACCAGTGGTGTGTTTTTTCCCCCCCAAAAAAGCTTTTCCATAGTTAGTTTCTGTGATATATCATGTTTTAAGGAGAAAATGTTTTATTTAAATCGAAATGAATGGAAGTCTTGGGCACATTTGAATACCATGAATGTGCTAAACAATCTCCTGTATATTTCTAACATGATGAGAATATTTCTAATACTTTGAGAATCACCAGGAGAAACCTTTGCTAAATTAACATCTCTATTAAACACTGGTGGAAGTCAATTTTATTAAGTGATATTTGGCTATTTTATGGCATCCTTGCCCATAGTTCTACACCTGCTCAGGGAGGAAAGGGAAGCAATGCTGTATCCAGGTTTTTGACCCTTTGGATCAGCCCTTTCTATTTCTCTGCCCCAGCTCACTCCAACTTCTCTGCACACCTTCCCAACTTGCCTACATCGACAAAACAGGACCAGATAATTAATCCAAAGCACCCCAGACTTTTAATTGCTTTCCCAGCAAAGAAGGTGGGCAGGGAAGTGAAGGAATTTATGGCAGAAAGGAAAATCTGACTTTAGTGGGTGCAGCAGAGGAGCCAGACCCCTGGGAGCACTCACACAGCGAGGCTTGGGTGCAAAATAAAATAATATTTACTCGGGCAGTAAACAAAGTATCTGGTCCATTTTCAGCTGCCATATTCTGGTGAAAGAAGGAGATAAAGGCAAAGAGAGAGAGGATGATGAGGAATTCCTGCAATCACTGCAGTAACCTGAGCCCAGGGATGGGAGCAGAGTGGCAACTCCAGGCGTGGATTGCTTCGTCCAGCAGGGAAAAGGCAGCCAGCCTCCTCTGGGAGAGCCGGGAATATTCCAGACAGACAGCATTGGGGCTGGCTTTGGCAGCTGTTCAGGAACCCCCTGAGAAACCCCTGTCACTAAAATGATATTCCCGGGCAGCACTATGCCTTTTGGAGAGAAACATCCTCTGTGAGCATCCTTGGTGTGTCCCGAGCCACAAACTCGTCTTTGACACCACCCTAATCCCCGCCTTGCTCATCAGAGTATCCAATATCCTCCTCCAACAGATCAAAATAAAGCTCTGCATAAAGTTCTTTTCTCGTTCTTCTGAGCTGGGATCAGAGAGGAGAAATAAAACTGCATTTCAGCTGCCGTGGTACGTTTTTCTAACCAGAAGTGTGCTGGGGGGGTAGGAAATGCCAGCTCAGGGCAGTCATTTGCCCCCTCAGTTGAACACTTGTCCCGGATGGTGGCTAATCAGAGATAAAGCAGGCACCAGCAGTGCAGTTTCAGCAGTGCAGCTCCAGCAGATTTGCAAGGGAAATTCAGATCCACAGGTGGTCCTTACCTTTGGCAGAAGGTCAAGAGAACATCACTGTGACTTTCTTATCTCTCTGTTTTATCTGCCCAAAGTGGGGGGAACTGGGGAAAATATCTGAGGTTTTGTGACCTTAACCATTTACATAGAGACGCACCACTGCAGGGACGGATTGATGTTTTCAAGATTTTAAGGATGGCAAAATCAAACTACTTTTTTTTTCCCCACAGTACAGAGCNAAACTTTTTTTTTCCCCCCCACAGTACAGAGCTGCAGTTTAGAAGCTTCTCCACAGAAAGCTGTGAATCCTGATATTCAGCTCCATGAATATCTGTTTAAAAGTTACTGTGGCATTATTTTTGGCAGGTTTTTTGAGGGGTTTTTTGGGGTTTTTGGGTTTGGTTTTTTTTTCAGAGGGAAAAGGGATTTGAAACCATACATTTTGTCGATTCTCATCTCCTGTATGATTTTTCCCTTGTTGAAGCCCTACAAAACTCTTCGTTATGCTGAATTACCCCAGCAGTTTGGGTGAGACAATGATTGACCTCCTGGCAGGTCATTGCTGGGTGCCAAGGTCAGGATTCAGATCCAGATTTCTGACACTCCTGCTCCAAAAGGTGGAGGTTTGGAGCACCAAAGCAGCTCCTCAGCAAGATCCCTGATCAGATCAAGAGATTTTCCCAGTCTGAGCTACCTTTGGTACACTGCAATATCCAGGTGTCATTCCTGGGGGATCTCTGAGGATGGGAGGAGTTCTGACCCGGTGTCAAAGCATTTGTGTGTATTTTTTCCCAGCAAATCACATCCACTCAGGTGGATTTCTGAGCTGGAGCTGTCTCTGAAGCAGGTTGGCAGCGGGCACAGAAATCTCCAGCTGTTGGTCTGCCACCTTCTGACACAGCTGGAGCTGTGTGGGTGATAAACCGGCTGCAAGGCCTCTTAAAATAATATTTTAAACGTGATTGAAGCAGAAATAATTAGATAATTCTCAGTTGAAGAGCCAGAAAACGCTTTGTAGAAAATGATTTTTTGTGTTCAATGGCGAGCCAGGTAACAGAGCTAAATAAAAAAATATGAATGTTCCTTTTCTTTTTGCAAGAGGACAAAGTTCTGGCTCATTCATAGCATTGTGCACAGATGGACGAGGGGGACACAAAGTAAAAGTGATTAATTAAAAGAAGAGGAAGAAATAGAGGCAAATTGATGTGAAAGACAAGATAATTTGTACTCTCTGTGCTGTAGAATTGTAATAAGTGTTACAGCTGAATTTGTTGTTTGAAACACATGCCGCAATTGTTTACCCAACGCACAGCTACCTGGGGCCGTCAGCTGAAATTCTGATTCTGTGATAAAAACTTCTCTTTGGTCTTCCCAAAATGCTGAACATCCCCTGTTCCTGTGAGCTGCAGAGACCCAGCAGCCCCATCACTGTCTGCCTCTTCTTTTGGCTGAGTTTTACACCTGCAGAGACCCAGCAGCCCCATCACTGTCTGCCTCTTCTTTTGGCTGAGTTTTACACTGATTTTAAACTTTTCCCTCAGATTTTTGTTGTTTCTTCCTTGGGAGATTGTTGAACACCTCTAGACAGCTTTACATCTACTCCTGTTGATAATTCCTTAAAGAGAAATATGATTTTCGAACCACTGTTTAAAAGAACAGCAAAGTTTATTTTAAGTGTTTGATTTTCTAGTGAAGAGAATCACCTTTGTTTGAGTTCCAGTGAACCAAGTTGAGCAGGTAAATCTTTGGTTCACATCTCTCACCCTTTTTTGCCTTTTTTGTGGTTTTGGTGGGGTTTTTTTTGTTTTGTTTTTGTGGGTTTTTTGTTTTTTTTTTT
>VZDJ01000058.1:1624109-1676506 GCA_008694505.1 Cyanoderma ruficeps | reverse complement strand
TTTTTTTTTTTGGGAAACCTAATCAAGGTAATTGACATTTAGCAATCAGGTTTTAGGATCTTGACAGTTCTGCAATGTGGTTTCTGTCACTGCTCTGGGAAAGCAGCGCTGAGGAGGAAATGGGAGCTATCATGTCATGTGGATGAGTAACTGGCTCAGACAGAGCTTCCTTTGTGTCAGTGCTCGAAGTCACTCTGCTGGCTTATTACAGCCTGTGGCTATTGCAGTAAAAAGCAGGTGCAGACGAGAAATAGGGGGAATGTGAAGCTTTTTAAAAATTCCACTTTTTTTATATATTAACATCCATTTTTTAAAAAAAAAGCTAACTGGAAGACTTGGGGTATGTTTGAATTATTCAAATCTCTGTACAAAACCGACAAAATAGGTTTTGTCTGCAGCCTAATTTACTTTATCAGCAATCTCAGCATGAAGTAAATTTTTAGCAGCCACTCTTGGGTGTTTGTATCACTCTTAATCCCACACAGGTAAATGTTTGGCTCTTGGGAAAATGGCTCACCTGTCTTAGGTGCTTGTAGCTAAATATTCATGTTCTTTTAACCAAATGATAAGAAACAATACCCAATTCAAACACTTGCCATGTTCTAAATCATAATCTGATTTCGAAGTATTAAAACTAAGTACAGAGCTGGACATGGAAACGCATTCACCAATTCTCCCTGCTATCAATTTGGCAAAGTAAAAACCCTTCAGATGCTTGGCTTTATGTGTTTAGCTTCTCCTTCAATTCCTGTTTGCTGTTTGTTTTATTTAAGCTCCTTTATTTCCTTGCTGGGAAGAACTCAGCAGAGTAGCACTGGGAATTAATTACAGGCTCAGGAGTGGTGCCCCTCAGATGTCTGCACAGCTTTTCAGGCACCAGAGAACTACAAAAGATTCTTTTGCAGCATCTGTCCTGCGCTGCAGCACAAAATTTCAGATAGTTGTGTTAAGTTGCTGTTGAGAGCCTGTAATTGCATTTTGACTGATTTTTTTTTTTTTTAAATCTATTTAGGAGCAGCAGCCTGTGTATCCTCACAGAGAGCAATTCTAACTGCAGGCCTGTGAGCAGGCTTGGGTGGGTTTGATGTGATAGGTGACTGTTTAATTCCTAAATTAAATAAATCTGCTTGAGAGGATCGACCATCACAGTCACCCCTGCATCCCCTGGTACAGCACCTGGCTGCAGTGAGCACCAAAGGGGTGCTGGGACTCCTTTAAGGCCCCCTCACACTGACAAAGATAATTCAGCTTCTCACCAGCAGCTCTAGGAAAGATTGAAACGTTCCCACATGCAAACCTCCCAAGAATGCTGGTTTTGGCAAGCATGGCTCAGCTGGTGTGGGCTTTTTCTCCCAAGGTGTCATGACCAGGTTGTGGACAGTTGTTGGGAGGTTGAGTTTTACCTCAAGCTGGGCAAAAACATCAACGTGAGCTTTCCACAAGCCCCTGCTGGATTTCCATGCCTGTGTTCCTGTTGTGAATCAGGGGTGAGCAGTGCATTGCTGGGCTTTGGAAACACTTTGCAGGTGCAGCAGCATTTCTGTCACCAGCAGCATTTCTGTCACCTCTGGGTCCTCAGGTTGCCCTCAGCTCAAGGATTCCCCATCCCTGGCAGTGTCCAAGGCCAGGTTGGACAAGGTCTGGAGCAACCTGGGGTAGTGGAAGGTGTTCCTGCCCATGGCAGGGGGTGGAATGAGATGAGATTTAAGGTTCCCTTCCAACCCAAACCATTCTGAGATTCTATTCAAAGATGTTGGGCCTCAGCTGGCAACAGCTCTGGACAGAGAAATCGCTGAATTTATTAAATTCTTAAGCTTTCCTGTAATAACATATGAACAAGCCTAAAATTAGTTAAATAATTATGAAAAACCAGGAATTGCCTGTGGCTTTAAATTGTCTCAGCTGAGCTTATGTGAAAAAAACCTGTCTCTGGTGCTAACCCTGTAAACTGAAAAATCAGGAGTTCCCTTCCCTGTGGGGTATTTAAACCTGTCTCATGCTGGGGAATACAGATGAGAAAGGCAGATATCAGCATATTTGAAATGACTGTACTTACACCAACCCTGGTGTCTCTTCTGTGCTTTCTGTACAAGTAAAAACCTTGGGTTTTTTTATAAAATATTATTATTATTACTATTACTACTACTATTACAATTTTATGGCAACTCTAGAAAATGTTTGGAATTGCAGGAAGTTTTTCAGGGAAATAGTTTTTCATCTTGCTTGCCTCTGGCACTGTTTGGAAAAGGAGTACTAACAAAAGCTTATTGGTGTTAGTGACGTGAACTTTGTTATCAATCTATATAAAAATATTTTCATGCTCCCAGATTTTCTCTCTCTGGTGCCACTTCTAAGATTTGTTTCTCTCTTATATCGACACCATCTCACTTATGTGGCTGACATTACTGGAACTAATAGAAAGATCACAGTTAAGGTAAAAAAAAAAACAAACCCACAACCAAACCAAAAAATCAAAGTAAGCCTCGTTTCCTTGTGCTTAAACATGTCCCACAGTCTTGACAGGTGTGAAAATTAGAGGTATGTTGCCAATAGGTTAAATCATGGAATGGAGTGAAGATCACTGATTTTAATGTTTAAATAGTCTCCAGCACTGCTTGGGAATAGCTGCTATATATCAATTACACACCGAGTAGGAAGTTGGAAGACAACTGGTACTGCTAGAAATTCTGCCTGTCAAATTTGTCATAGTTTATTTAATTACAAGTATGAAGAAGAAACAACCTGGTAGCTTTTCCCAGTCTCCCCCCCCAAGGGCAGATGGGTATTCAAGCCAATTCAGTCTGTTTCCTGATTGCCTCAGGCTACAGAAAATTGTTCCCCAGGGAGGAGAAGTAAATCAGTTATGATCTTTAGTCTCTCAGAGGGAGATTAGAGCCACCACACTGGTGAAACAGCAGTAGGCTTCCTCTGTGTAACTGATTTCACCTTTAATCCTGCCATTGATTGAATATTGCTAAGAACACTGCCATGCATTTTAAGGTCAAACCGATGATGAACACCCCAGGGAAAGGAAGTTATTTACACAGAAAGGTAAAGACGAGCCTTCAGCATTACTGTTTCAAAAAAGCAGTAAAACATTTCCTTTGGGAAAAAAAAAAAAAAAAGAAATTATTCCAATTTCAGCCATCAAGCTTTCCCAAGTTTTTGTAAGGCTGCTTTATCACAGTGGTATCTGATCATCTTCCAGGTAATCTGGAATAGTGAAGGCTTTTGTGGGCTTCACTGAATGTCTCACTCTTCTTTCTTTTCCAGGTAAGGGTTGTCCTTACTGTGAGGCTTTTATTCTTTATCTGTTGGGGTCAATTTTCTTCTAGGATTAAGTGGAGTTAGGACAAAAAGCGATACTAAAGTTGCAAGAGAGATTTTATGGCAGAAGGTGCTTTTTTTGGTTAAAGGGCAAAAAAAAGATTTTCTAAAAACCCCTAAATTTTCAGCTACTGCTGAACCTCCTCTTTTAGTCTGTCATTTTGTTTTTTTGTATCACAACATTTCTTTTTTCTTCAGCCGTTATTTGTTTTTAACCAGTAAAAGGAGATTCTCCTACCTCTGCTGGACTGGGAAGAACAGAATGTTCCTCACAGGAAAGCTTTGTATGATTGTATGCAAAACCTGAGTGCGCAGAGCTGTGAGAATTACAGAGTATAGGCCGTGAAAACAGGCACAATGTCCTGACAGGGCTGCAGGTGAGATCTGGCACTGACAGGTTCTCTCTTGATTTTGTATTGCTGCTTGGGAACACTGATTGTGGAGAGACTCATTTGCCTTCTAATAAGGATGCACCTACCCCTGGAAGGACAGAGAGGGTAATTTCTTCTGCCCTGGGTGTTTAGATAAGGTTTGTAGAGCTGTTTATTTGACAGGATACTCGATTAGGTCTGCAGATGTTAGTCTGCTGAGGATCTATAGAGATAAATCTCTTTTTTCTCTGATTCTTTTGTGATTTCATATATCCAGCTGTAGCATGATTTGTTTCCAGTCCTTTACACTTGAACTGAACCTCCCTGGTTTTCCATCACAGAGGTTTTCCTCTAGAGTGAGAACTTGTATTTACATCTCATAATTATGTGTTCCTGTCTCTGGGTGATCTTGGATTCCTCTTTTCCTTTCCAAGTGCGCTCCTTACTTAGACTGAACATTGTTGGGGGCAGAAACTTGGAGCCAGCTCATAAAAGAACTTCAAAGCTTTTGGGAATTCTGCTAATGACATATTTGAGATAATACAAACCAGAATGAGACATAGAAATACATGGAGGATAGGTACTTGGAGATAAATGACTGGACCGAACCAAAGTTGAGAAAACACATTAAATGAGAGGCAGCCCTCTTTTAAAACTGCTTTGTTTATTGTTTAATGTTTGGGACAAAATCCTGCCTTCTTCGTGTGATCACAGAATTTCTGAGGAGACCTTTAGGTATCCCCTGTGTCTGTGGTTTGCTGCTCCCTACCCAGGACCCGTCTCACGTGATACTGCTGGGTGCCAAATGTCCTTTATCTGCAGGTCGGGTCTGTGGCCTTTGCTGCCTCTTAATCCCAGCACTGTGGGGATCCTGTCAGGGAACTCTGTGTGTTTGGGACATGATTTCATCGGGACCCACAGAGCCAGGGTTGGGCCATGCTGGGCTGTGGCTGTGCCTCCCTGGTGGCCGTCCTGGGCAAGGAGGTGACCCAGCCACCTCCCCGCAGTGACACCACGCCAAGGCCTGGCCACCAGTGCAAACCAGCAGGTGCCTGGCAAGGCTGGGGCCATTTAGGGCCTGCCACCCACACTTGGGCTCCTAGGGGAGTGCAGGAGAAAGGAATACAGGTGACCTCACCCCTGATAATTAACACCAGTGTTAATTATCCAATACAGCCTCACCCCTGGTGAGGCACAGCTATATCCAATAAGGATGAGTGAGATAAAAGAGGGGGTGAACTGGTGAGGGGAGGATCATCATGGAGAAGGAACGCTGAGGAGCGTGAAGGAGAGAATCATGAGGCAGGATCCTGGGGAGAGAGAATCCCTGCTGTGAGCTCAGTCTGGGTCTGCAGTCAGAGCCTGTTGGAACCTGCAGTCACACAGTCTAGCTGGGTAAAAGCTGCAGTCACAGTCTCACCCCAATCCCTGCAGTCACAGTCTCACCCCAATCCCTGCAGTCAGAGTTCAGCAGGAAATATCCAGCAGTCAGAGGCTGCAAGGGAAACCTACAGGAGGAGCTGCTGCAGGCAGAGTCAGTGAATGGTTGGAGTTAAGATGACCAAGCCACGAAGAGGAATTAAACCAGGACCCTTTTCATGCTGTAATAAACAAGAAGTCTGTGCCTCAGTTCATTTCTACCCTCTAATAAGAGGGTTCCTGCAGCAGGGGAGAGCGTGCAGTAACCCCAGCACATCTCCAGGAGCAGTGGGCAGCAGCCATTTGGGGTGTCCCCAACACCATCAGCTCTGCAGAGCAGGCTCATCCCAGCCCGTGACAGCAGGACCTGCAGCCCCTCTGGGAAGGGCTGCAGTAGAGCTCAGTGCTCTGACTGAGCAGTGCAGAGCAGAGACTGACCCTTGGGCTCAGCCTCACCTTCTCCTCTGTGCACAAGGATGGAACCCAGGAAAGCTGAGTCATTCCCAGGGGCTCCTGGTAACAGGTCAAGCCTGGCTCTTTGCTGCCCCTCACACAGGGGATTAGATGGATTTGCTGCCTCTGTCCCCTTCCCCTGCCTCCTGCTGGGAGGAGGTTTAGGGCCAGGACTCCTGTTTGCATCCCAGAGCTCTCTGAGGGGCTGGGGGGCAGCAGGCAGAGGTTGTGCCCTCCTTGGCAAAGAAGTGTCTGCAGGGTTGCACGATTTTTTGCAGCCCTCACTGTGGTGGGACAGATTTGCTCTCCTTTTCTCAATATTTTCCTGGCTGACTTCATGCTCATTCCTATTCCCAAGCACTTCTCTGGGTTAGCCACAAGGTGCCATCAGTAGACACTTCTACACCAATATTCCGGGGGCTGGAGACAGAGAAAGCCAGGCAAAAACACCCTGATGCTACGGAGAGGGAAAAGCTAATTAATAAAAACCACAAGCAGAAGGAGATCAAAACACAAAGGAAAACACACCCAGGACAAGGCAGCCGGACCTCTGTGCCCCTTGCACGTTTTTTGTTGCTGCACCGATAATCTCAGCAGTTCAGATTCTGGGTTTTTTTGTTAAACTGGCTTTAATACTTCTTGCCCCTAATGACAGTGGCATCAGCAGTGTCCGTGCAGCCCCGTGTCCCATTGTGCTGGCTGCTGTGAGAGCACAAATCAGAGGGTGTGGCCCCTGCCTCCGAGGCTTCCCATCGGATCCAAGGCAGGAAACACATCAGGGGGAAATAATTGGAAAAGGGAGAGCGAGGGTAAAAGTTACCGGGAGAGCATCTTCCTGAATGTGGAGGAGTATTTCCTGGTGAGGTTTTGGCGTGCCCCTCTCAGGTGTCAGCCTCACACAGGCCTGACAGAGTGACAGTGAATTTACCTGGCAGCTCTGGAAGGAGTCGTGCTTGGGGAACAGCAAACAGGAAGGGAAATCCAGGACCCATTTGAAATCCCAGTAGCAGATCTGGTGGAGACAGGTGTTATTTACAGAGCAGGGCAAATTGAGGTCTTTTCAAGTGTGTGATGCCTCTGCAGATTGAGCAGTTGTTTCCTTACAGGCTGAATTTTGGAAATTGGGATGTAGGTCCTGGAAAAGCAGGTCATACTCCCTGGGGAAGGAGAGGACACAATTTTCTCAACAGGAATTATTATATTTTCTGCTGTCTGGCAAAAATTGGGTGGTAGGGGTTGATTCCCACTAGTCTGGAAAGGAAGACCAGGATAGAAGAGGGTGGCAGTGGAAGAAGTGAGGAGGATGAGGATGATTTTGGAGGAGCTGCAATGCACAAAAGCACAACACCAGTGCCAGAGCAAGGGGGTGAATGGGAAAGCTCGGGAGGAATGTGGGGCAATGCCTGCAGGTGAGGCATGTGTCACCTCCTTGCATGTGAGGAGCTTCTCCCTAATTGCATTTCTGAGTGCCTCTGGCACAGCCTGGTTTGTTTGCCGAGTTTCCTTTTTGGCTCCTTACAAATTGACCCATTTGCTTCACTTTGTGTATTTTTAATTTTCCTTTTGCAAAATAGCAGCACTTTGGGCTCATTCGGTAAATTAATATTAGTGTTTCAATAAGGCTGCTATCAGCCCTTATTTTACCCTAAATCTTTCCTACAAGTTTTTCTTTCTCCCTCCTCCTCTCTATGACTAATAGATATAATTTCAACAGTTTGACTAACTGCCGTGTTATAGAAAAGGCAGTAATTTATACTGATGTAATGGCTGTGATAAAAATCATTTGTGTGCTGATTTTATAAATTAGGTAGGAAATGTGAGTGCCTCTGAAAAATGAAGTGCTACCACATGAATTCCAGTGTTGTTAATGCTTCATACCTTTCTGCTTCATTAAACCAATTTCACGGGGAGATGAGTTAGAGGAGGAAGCTGTGCTGCTTAAGAGACGCAACAATGGTTTATTGAAAGAAATGGGGATAAGATTAAATTAAGTGCTACTTGAGAAATATGGAAATACAAAAATATTCAAGCTTAGAGATGGCGAATTCAAAAATATGATAAGTTAGCTCTTTCATACCCAAAGAACTGTCTCATCATAATTGCATAGGCTGAATTCGCAGGCTACTAATTAATATTGAAGAGTTTCTTGAACCAGTGTTATAAATGAATCAGAGTGCCCTAGAACTAATTTATAACTATTTCCTTTTGGAAATCAAGACAACTTAAAATGCTGCTTTCTGTGCATTCCTATCTTAGCTGCTAAATCCTTTGAAATTATTTCTGCCGTGTATTTTATATTTATTTATTATTTCACATATTCCATTTATCAGCTGAATTTAAAGGGAGGACTAAAAAAAGGTGTAAGATTAAGAAGACTTTAGGTCTGGTAAGACCCTTCTAATTTAGGATAATGATCTGGAGCAGCCTAAAATAACTTTTCTGACCACTTTTTGATCTGAATTCAGCTGCATTGAAACCAATGAATTTCCATTAGATTTATATCAGATTTTTTTTTCTGATCGAAGCTGTGGAATATGCAACTTAAAAAAGAATATGTAACTTAAGAAAGGATATGTTTATGTCCACAGAACACCTTGGAAGTAAGAGCTACAACTAAGAGGCTAAATGATTTTTTACCACTTCCATAAAATAGCTGCAGCTATTTTTCCCCCCCCACACACCCTCCCTTGAGGACGAGAAGTTTTCATTCTCAAACCACTAAACCCTATTTGTCCTGTGGATGGTGGAACATGTAAATACAAAGGGAGTCATTCATTAAATAAGAGGCTTATGCATACACAAGTTTTAAAAAATGCATAGTTTCAAAGCCCAACTGCGAGGCTGCCATTTTCCCCCTTGGCTCACAATGAGAACCCTGTGTACAAGTGACCCAAGTGCTGGGATTTGGGCCAGCTCTCAGATTAGCACAGAAAACACGTCCAGACTCCATCCCCCCCAGCCCTGATGATAATGGGGGTTCAAACTGTGCCCGTGGGGCTCACACTGTGCCCATGGGGCTCACACTGTGTCTGTGGGGTCACACTGTGTCGGTGGGGCCCCACTGTGTCTGTGGGGCTCACACTGTGTCTGTGGGGTCACACTGTCTGTGGGGGCTCACACTGTGTCTGTGGGCTCACACTGTGTCTGTGGGGTCACACTGTGTCTGTGGGGTCACACTGTGCCCTTGGAGCTCACACTGTGCCCATGGGGTCACACTGTGTCTGTGGGGTCACACTGTGCCCTTGGAGCTCACACTGTGCCCATGGGGTCACACTGTGTCTGTGGGGTCATACTGTCTGTGGGCTCACACTGTGTCTGTGGGGTCCACACTGTGTCTGTGGGCTCACACTGTGCCCGTGGGGCCCACACTGTGCCCGTGGGGCTCACACTGTGTCTGTGGGGCTCACACTGTGTCTGTGGGGTCACACTGTGTCTGTGGGGCCTACACTATGTCTGTGGGGCCCACACTGTGTCTGTGGGGTCTACACTGTGCCCTTGGGGCTCACACTGTGCCCTTGGGTCCCACACTGTGTCTGTGAGGGTCACACTGTGCCCTTGGGGCCCACACTGTGTCTGTGGGGCCTACACTGTGCCCTTGGGGCTCACACTCTGCCCATGGGGCTCACATTGTGTCTGTGAGGGTCACACTGTGCCCTTGGGGCCCACACTGTCTGTGGGACTCACACTGTGTCTGTGGGGCCCACACAGTGTCTGTGGGGTCACACTGTGCCCTTGGGTCCCACACTGTGTCTGTGGGGGCTCACACTGTCTGTGGGGTCACACTGTGTCCGAGGGGGCCATGGGTGGGATGGCAGGGACAGCAGCACTCCCCTCTTTTCTCTCTGCCCCTGTTCTGGGGGTGCAGCCCCTCTCACCAGCACTGATCTGCTCTGAAATAACTCACCCTACAAAAAAGGATCATTTGCCAGGGAGCTTTGAGGCAGAATCCTGCCAAGTGCTCTCGAATCCCCAGGAGAAGGGATCAGCCCTGAGGATGCTCAGCCCCTCTCTGGGGTCTCACAGCACAGCTCCTGTCAGTCCTGCCAAGGATCTTCCCAACAAAGTGTTGGGCACCGTCCAGCCCTGGTGCTGCTGGATGACTCCAGTGGGATTTGGCACCTCCCAGGACTGGCCTGTGAGATGTAATTAACCATTCAGCTCATCTGCAAGCACAGTGCATAGCGGGGTTTATTTCCCTTCCTCTCTTTCTTCAAGATCTGCTGAAGGAAGAAGGGAGGGAGTAGGATAGCAATAAAAATGGATTTTCTGCCAGTGCAAAAATTCTGAGAGTCCAAGGCCTTTGTCACTGCACATAACAAAAGTTAGAGTCTTGGAATTTGGAATGGTGAGATTTTCTAAAAATATGTATTTGCTTTTACCTTATGGAAGCATCACGTTTTGACAATTTTGTCAGAAAAACAAAAGGAACCTGTACATCCCCATCAGGATTTTTAGTATAGACATCAATTTCCAAGAAAAAAAAGTGCATTGAAGCAGCCATAATTGCACAGGACCCATATGGCTTACATTTGAATTACTCATTCGGTGAGCTTCTCCCTCCTAACTGTACCAGAATAATGTTTTTCATTATCCTGTAGAGATATCAGGACATTTTCTCTGCAATTTGGTGAGTTTTCAGAGGCTTGAGTACGACATTTCTTTCTCTGTGTAAGTTTGTTCCTGCCCATTTGTAGACAGTCCTTTCTTTACTCCTTGGATGTAAAACTTGGATGCTCAGGATGGAGCTGAGGCTGGTGCTGGATTTGGTGAGTTCCTGCCTGCTGGCACTGGTGTGTCACTGGTGGTGGTTGTTGTCACCCAGGCTGGCAGAGGTCAGGTCTTGCTGCCCCTGGGCTGCTCTGAGCAGTCATGGGGAGCTCTGCTTGCTCCTGGGAGCCTGTCACAAGTCTGAGTTTATTTTTACAGATTAGATTTCTTTCCCTCTTTGATCATGTATTTGATTTTATCCTTCTTTCTCTTTTGAATAGTTTCTTTTTTCCCCCTCATAGTTTTTTTTTTCTGTCTCTTATTTTTTCCTTGTTCTTTCCCTTCCCCTTTACTTTTTCATCTCTGTACTCTGCCTTTCATCCTGCACTAAGCGAATGCAGCTTGTTTTGAGTCCAGGAATAGAAATGCTTGCCACTTTCCCTTTGCTCTGCTCCAGGCATGTGTAAAGCAGCAGATAAATGTTGACAGCATTTTGTCTTTGTACAAGTTGGGCTTACTGCAGGCATTGAGTGCAAATTGCAGAATAAATTCACGTGCTGAATGCTGGAGAAGAATTACTTCAAAGATCTAATAATGAGGAACTGAAGCTGCCCACAGTTGCTGGAGCATTTAGCTTAGTGAGACACTTATAAAAGGTAAACATAACCACAAAAAAGAACTCTGTAGTTTGCCTGTATAGATTCTTGAACTCCATTCTTTTTTGTATCAATGTGCATTTTGATTCAGTTCATTAGAGGAGAATGAAAGATAGAGTTTGGTTTACAGTGGCCACAAGATTTTGGCACGCTAGGAGATATCTCACTCTTTGAAACACTGAGTTGTAGAAGAAAGTCTCACTTCCTAACGTTTTTTTCTACCCCCAATTATATTATTACCCTGGTAGGTTTAATTTGGAGGCTTTCTAGCCTGCAAACTCGGTATGGGAGAATTGCATGCTTGCTTTTATTAGAAACTGCTTGTGCACTTTGGGACCAGCTGTGCTGGTTATGTTAGAAATGTTTGGGATTGCTGCTGTATTTTAGATAATTTGAATTAATTTTACAGATTTCATGGTAGTGGGTGACTATGTCCAGAAGTAGAGCTTTGTAACAAAAGTGTGAAACTCCCAGGATTGAAGCTTTTGACCGGCACATTTTGGGTCAGTTTGCCACAATTTCTGCTGCTGCTTCCAAATTTCCTTCTCATTGAAACCACGGCCTGGCAGGAGAAAGGACTGAAATATTCTTTATCCTGTCCTAAATTGGTTCTCCTCTGTCCTTCTGAGCTGCTCTGAGCTCTATCAAGTGAATAGTTTGTGCAAAGGTGTGAGGGTTAAAGTCTCCTCTCTTACTCCCCACTGTCACATCCATGATTTCCTGCCTTCAAACCTGCTGGTGCCAACAGCAGCGATTGATTTGTTTTGCACAGTGGGAACAGTATGCTCAGCCCATGGAAAATCTGGGCACAATGAAATGCTGTACTGGCTCATCTCTAGGTGAGTCTGATGCACATCTCTTGCAGGGTTATGAAACCAAACTCTCCGGAGTGCAAAACAAAAGTCTGAATAGTTCTGTGGCCCTGCTCACTGGCTGGCAAAAAACCCATCAGCTCATCGAGGCTGGATGCCTCATGCTGTACATGGCACTTTCTGGAATGTTTTATTCACACACTGAGCATTTTGAGCTGTGGAAGTGACTCATGAGCACAAATCCCAGCACATTTAGCCTTTTTCACTTTAGGTTGTGTGTTTCCAGCATCAAACACTCATTGGATTTTCCTATCAGAATCTCAACCTCTAAATGTGTAGATTTGGTGCCAGCATCAGAACAGACTGGTAGAAAATCCTCTGTCTGATATCAGAATGGGGCAAATAGCTTTATTTTCTATCCCCCACTGAGATGCAAGTCTGGACTTTTGAAAACAGCATCAAAACTTTTATATTTTGTTTGATTTCACAGCCAAGACACGGGGCAGAAACTTTTGGGGGCTTTCAGTGAAGCTTTTCCCCTTTAATGAGCAGAGCTTGTTCACCACCAGCTTTAATTAATTACTCACCACCTCTGTTCTTACCAGGCTGATGATCCTGCTGGTAAAGTAGATACAGAATTTACTCACCAAAGATTTTTTACTCACTAAAGTCTAACCATCAATCATTTTGAAACAACAGTGACAGAAATGTCACTGTGCTTGGTTAGCAGAAATGTCAAAGCGTGGGTGGAATGTTCATGACAAGGAGCTATCGTGATATCTGGAATAGAATAGGAGGGAAAACACAGAAGGGACCGATGACCAACATCATTTTTAGGCAGTAAGAGGCCTCCCATTAACTCCCCCAGCCATGGGCCTGGCATTTTCATACTTCATCTGTTGACATCAGTGTTTCTTTGATGTTATTGGCCTGCAGGATGGCAAGTGTGAGGAAATCAGAAGTGCTGTTGGCAATGTTGTGCAGGACTCCAAGGATGTGTGAAGGAAAATTAAACTGAGAACTCAGCAGTGCAGCAGGAAGAGGTGAGGGAGCAGAGCTGGCCCTGACAAATAGACCAAACCAGAGCCACAAGAAGTGTCTCTGTTCAGGGGATTTTGCAGGAGGTTGCTGCTCTTTGGCTGTAGAAGTGACACATTTTTCATTTTTCTGAAGCTGGTGGTCTTATTTCCCCTAAATGTGTCATAGTAAACAAAAACCCCATGATGTGCAACAATGATGGGCTGCCCTGCCCTTATCCCTGTGTTCCCTTTCTGCTGGGAGGAATGCTGCACTTAAAAGTCTTGTGGTTGATGACTTAACAGAGTTGGGCATCTTCTAGCACAGCCAAATATGTTCTAATTCCAGGAAAGCATTTCACAGAGCAATGGCCCTTCCACCCTCTGTTGGAACATTAAAAAGAAGTGTTCAAAGTTAATTTTAACATCCATCTTCTCTCTGTGTTGTGGAGCTATGAATCCCCTTTCCTCCTTAAGAATTTCTAAATCAAGTTGTGGCCTATGTAGCCTATTATATAGACCCTCACAAATGGAAATAGTACCTAAATAGGCTGTCAGGAAGGTGCTGCTATAACCAGTGCCCTCGCAGAGAAAGAGAGGAAAAATATTCTGAGGTTTCTCCTTC
This sequence comes from Cyanoderma ruficeps, assembly GCA_008694505.1. Classification (NCBI taxonomy): domain Eukaryota; kingdom Metazoa; phylum Chordata; class Aves; order Passeriformes; family Timaliidae; genus Cyanoderma; species Cyanoderma ruficeps. The sequence continues at coordinate 1,663,120 of VZDJ01000058.1, read as the reverse complement.
CTTCAATGGATAAGAAATATAATAATATATTGCCTGATGATAGCATGATTCCAATGCAAATGGCAGGGGCTGGTGGCTTATTTAACAGGCCTGGCCTGTAGCAAACCTCCCTTCCCCGCTTCAGCTCGAAATTGATTATTTTAATACAGAATTCCTGAATGAAAGAGGTTCTTGGCCTTTTCCTGGGCTGTTGAATAATGTATGTGGGAGAAAGCAAATAGAAGCAGAGGGTCTCAGCTGCAGGAACAATGGGCTGAGCACAGAGCTGAGGGGGCACATTAGTTTATCATTGCCTTGTCAATCCCCATAGGCTGGGAATCGTGGGATAGCCTGGAAAGAAGCAGCTGCTGAACGTGTGGTAAACTGACCGGGGCACTTTGGAGAGACGACTGCATTTACACATCTGAAAACAAGATATTGATTTTCCCCCACAAAGCTGGGGAGAAATAGCCATCCTGGAAAAAAAAATAAAATAAATATATATCTATCTGGATCGTGGCTCGTTTGCAAAACCCTGGTGCTTTCCTGGCTGTGCCCAGGGCTGGGAGCTTCCTCGTGATGGGGCTTGCAAATCTAAAAATAGTCTCTGCATAAACTTTGCTTTTTCCTCCTCGTTGATTGACTGCCCTCCTAATCCTTTTAGTGATTCAGTACAAGGAAAATGTAAATGCAAGCGAGCTCTGTGAATGCTAACAAAAATATTTTCCCCCGATTAAATTTCTCCTTTTTTTTCTTTTTCTTTCTTTTTTAAGTTACATATTCTCTTTTGTGGAAGTATTTGCTTTATCTTGAAGATACATTTGTGTGATATCCCTGATATCACAGCTCTGCCCTTTCTAATGGAAGTGGGATTCACTTCTGAACACCAGTTTTGGTTTAGGGCACGTCCTCAGGCAGAAGGGTTTCTTTCAGAAGTGACAAAAATAAGGAAGTGAAGCAATGCTTGACACGGGCAGAGTGGGAAGAGTAATTGTTTTAAACAAGGAGAGGTTTAAGGCAGAGATGAGCACACTTTTCCTGGTGATTAATATTCATTGAGATGCTGATGTCTTGCTCTAGGCCCAGTTATTAGGATGCTTTTATATGGCTTTATTGCCACGTGTTTATGATCATTGTTTTAACTATCAGAAATGCTGGTTTTGACTCAGGATTTTCTCTGCTGGGTGCATACAAGACCACGTTCACCATGTGAACCACAATATGTTAAGAAGTTCCAACCGAAAAGAACGTGGCCTGTCAGAAGGGACACATTTTTCGTCTGTGTAGGTCTAATTGTGGATCCAGATTCACCACAGGAGTACTGGGCTGGTTTGTCCTTATCTCTGCAGCTCGAATGATGCTGCAAGCATGAAAAAGCTCTTGGCTCTATGAGCTGCTCTTACAATTTTTTCTGTCAAAAAGCAGCTGCCCCAGCACTTAGCTGGTGTAAGCATTGCATTTTAGCCTTCACAGTATGTGTTGTAAAATAAAAGAATATTTTGATGTTGGATATCATCATCCATATAGTCAGAAGGGCTTCCAAAAGCAGGACAAAATGAAGGCATGAATTTGTCCAGGGAATTTCGAGATTATTACGAGGTTTTCCATCTGCATAGATATAGGACATCAGGCTCCTCATTGCCTTCCAGCCTGATATTGCAATGAGAGCAACAGAAGAACTAAAACAGGATAAAAAGATTTTTCTGCACTTTTTAAAGTCAAGGAATGTTTAACACCTTCAGTGTGGTTGGATTCCTCTACCAGTGAGCTGTACCACAAGATATTACAAAATATAATCACTGCACAGCAGGGTTCTAAATGCATCTGATAAATGAATAAATGGTCAGATTTTTTGATGTTCAGAGAAGCCAGATCCTCCTGCTGATTGTAATGAGAATTCAGTGATTTTAAAAATAGAATATTCGTTATTTGGACTCAGCACTCTGGGTATAGTCAAATATTGTCTAGATTAATTATTTGTGGATAGGGGATCAAGGCCGATTTTGCTCTCAAATGTGATCAAGGTTAACTCGTTAGGAATTCACATTGTGCTGTGTGATTTCCTGACATCTCTGGGCTCTGGTTTGAGCTGGTCCCTGTGAATACTCTCCTCAGGAATTACCACATCCAGAAAAAGCGGGGGGAGACACTTAAATTCTGTGCTGAGATACTCCTGACTAAGCAGCAAGGAGAAAAGGCCGAGTGACATCAGCCAAAAACCAAATTTATCACTTACTGGAAGTTCACGTTATATTTGCTTCAGAGATCTTCTTTTGAACAATAACCAGCTGAAAGTGGCCAATCTTTCATTCCTTTCCCTGTGACTTTAATTTTGCACTGGGTGAGCCAGAAAGGATCCTCTTAAACTTGTGAAACAGAGGAAAGGTTGGTCCTCCTCTACATTAATATAATCCTACAAAATTTACTTGAATTAATTACATGGGCAGAATGTAGTAACTGAACAAGATGAAGTCTTGATCAAAAAGATGCTGCTTCAGTGGCTTTCCTTGGTGAAATAAATGCCAATAATTTATAAGCAAAGGAAGCGTTGGTGGAGTTTTACTGAGCACTTTTAAGACCAGCCACAGACTCTAGAGTCATTAAAATCCATTAAAATTCATGATTTATAGAGTGATGGGCCTGTCAGCTCAGCTCAGTTTCCATTCAGGTGGCACAATCGTGCCACTTGTCCATGGGATAATCTTCTAAGCAACATGTCCCAGGTGATATTTATTTGAATTCCTTAAATTCAAAGCAAGAGCTCTCCCAGCAGTGAATATAATGAGGGAATATACAAATACAGGCAAGTGTGGTTGTAGATCCCAGACACACCTAAAGAACCCCGGTGGAAATGATGAGTTACAACACTCTCAGATAACACTTGCAGAATTCCTTGTAGCTGCCACCTCGCTCTCCTCCCACCAAAAAACACTTTATTCCTTTCCTGCCCTTCCTCACTGCCCAGTGCCCAGCCCTGCTGTTCTGCCTGTCCTGCCCCACTGCTGCCACAGAATCTCCTTTTCACTCTTCCACTGCAGCTCAGGGAATTTTGTGCCTCTTTTCCCCCCAGACTTGATGCTGTTTTACACCACAACAACACAGACTCCGACTCAGGCTGAAATGACTCCTTTATTTTTGGGAAGTGTCTCCCTTTTATGCTATTTTACACAGACCAATTCGATTGGTGACACAAAGACAAACCTCTTCACTCACATTGGTCAGAGCAGAGGGACATCAAGAAGAAGCCCCTCCTAGGGAAAGGAATGAATAACAAAGGTACAGTTATAAAAACATTTCTCCTGTTTACAGAAAATTCACCAGGAAAAGAATTTCAGAAAACCAAAACACCTCAGGCACGAACCAGGGCTACACAGACTGGCCCTGGATTGCCAAGCTCCTGCAGCATCCCTTGCTCTGGCTGTTCCCATCACACATCAGCACCTTTTCCCCTGTGACCAAAAACTCCCTTTCCTTGCTTTGGTTCACATTTCCCTTTCCCCAAAGTTTACAAAGCATTCTGCAAAGTTAATCGTGGATCTGCCCTCAGCTCCCAGCCCCAGAAAGGTGCCACCCTGCTCTGAGCCCTGCCTTGCTGACAAGGCCTCTATTACAAGAAGAATAGCAATATTAAAGTCATTTTCTCAAAACATTTCCTTCTGTGCCTGCGTGGTGTGGGGGAGAAGGGAGAAGGAATACCTGCATTTTCTTCCAGAGTAAATGCTTTTCAAATTACTCATTCTGCAGAGCAGCTAAATGCCTTTCATATTCCCCTAAAATTTCCTGTTAAAATAGAGGCTGATAGGTATTCTCCCATTTCAAAACATTTTTGGAATATATGAGAAGTTTTAATACAGAATAATTAGCCTTGCTGTTTCCAGTGATGTTACAAAAACATTTAGCTATTTTCCGAGACCAAGGATGCTTCATGGAATAAAGTGTTAGAAAATGTGATCTGTGTGCTTTGTTTCAGAGGACAGAAATAAGATTAATTAGCGCTATCTCTGTAGCATACAAAAGTAGTTAAATTTAACTTTAAACAGTGAGAGGGTGCAGAAGGACTTTTAATGTGCTCCTTCCTACTTGCCCACAGTGTTTTTCACTGGATGCAGCCTTTCACCTCAATTTCTTTTTCATACAACTGGCACAAGATACACCCTGTCTTTGAATCTGGTGGTGGAAGTGCAGGGAGTGAAGCATTTGAGGATCTGAGTTGAGTATCTTTCTTTTAGTAAAAAATTCGTGTCAAATTTGTCGCTTCTATGCCCTTCCTGCTGTGTTAACCTAGAGGGAGAGGAAACCTGATGAAACCTGACATCTGTTCCTCCTGTCTATGAGTCCTGTCTCTAAAGTCAGTGATCTCCTTAATCTGGGTCCCCCTTATCTGCTCACAGATAAGGCTCAGTGGTTTGGGCAGAAGTTAAACTCTTCTCTTCCAAGTGGCTCACTGTGATTTATCACCTTTTATTGTTCAGAGAAGGTGTCCCAGGCAGGTGCAATGTCACAAAGCAGCCCCTTGCTCCCAGAGTGTCTCTTGGGTTGGTTGTTTTCAGTACGCTGCGTTTTCTCACTGTTCCACTATGAGTGCATTTACCAGCTGGGGATTTTCACTCAGTCTTTCCTGGAGAAATTTCTTTCCCTTGGTAGCAGTTGCAGGATTGCCAGAGTTGTCTTCCACTCTTGGAAAAGTTACCTCCCACTGGGAGGGTGAGGAGGAGGATTTGGGAGTGCTGTCCCTCTGCACTCAGAGTAGTAAATGCGTTACTTTTCCCTTGGACTTAAAATGAAGCCGGTGAAATATAAATCAGGTTTAATGTCATCTGAGGGAGCAGGACCTGTATTTCTCTGGGATATCTGCCAGTGCATCTTGTTGCCACACCTGAGGGCTTCCAGGTTTCATCTCAGCAAAGCATTCATCAAATCCACCAATTCTTTTCATGCAGGATCAAGTATCTCCAGATGTGGCCGAGCAGCGGCTGCAGGTCTTCTCTGCACTCAGACAGGCCCATGGGGGAAGTGGCTTCTTGACCTCACCTGTGGGGTGGGAACTAAGAAATACAAACCATTTTCAGGTAATCTGTAAAAACCTCTGTTACATTATGCACTTTGTGCTAATTATTTTCCTGTATGAGTCAGGCTGAAATCAAAGGCAGCTGCAGTTGAAGGCAATCAGAGGTGACTTTCTGTCAAACCTTGCTGACACTGCTGCAGTACCACTACCCAAAAAATCACCCTGTTCTCCTAAACCCCAGAACTGTCACACTGGTCCTATCAGGGACCAAACATGTCACTGGAAACACCCACTGCAGCTTTTCTTTACAGGAAAGGCAAAAAACTGGTCTGGTGTGTGTGATCTTCATACAGGTGCCTGTACAGAAATTCACAGCAGTTTATCTATGACATCCCCCACCAAAATAATGCACAGTGCTCAGGGGCTGGGTGTGGAAAAGGTCTCTGTGTGGTAATTTGGCCAGTGAAAATGTATTTATGTGCTTGGCATGTATTTAATATCATCTGTCTTCAGATAGGTCTGAGCACCAGTAAGATAAGATCCATGCAGGAACATTGTCTTCCTCCATCCTCTAGAGATTTTAAGAGGTTTTTAAGGTCTGTTTGACTTGGCTTAGTTTAGTGTTGCAATGCAAAGTGACTTTTTCTTCCTCCACAGCATCAGGAAACTCGTGTCCCTTCTGCTGGATAGGGGTCTAAATCAGAAAGTCTGCTTTAGAAAATCTGATTGTGAAAATCTGGATGCTCAGCCTTGGCCTCAGGCAGCACTGGGCTGGTGCTGGTGCCACTCACAGGTAAGAACCAGCTGCAGGAGGGCAGAACGTTCCAGGCAGCCCTTTCATAATTTCATTCTGCATCATCCAGGGACTGCACAACCATTTCTGGTGTCCTTGGGGAGAATCAGCCTCCTGCTCTGCTCTTCCAGCACAGACCTGCTCTGCTGAACACTGCACATGGTCAATGTGGGAGCCCAGGACTGGACTGTGTGCTCTGGTTTAGAAGTGATTTTATTAATGCACCTCAGCTTTTCCTGGTCAAAAAGTATAGTCTGATATGGCAGTATAAGAGGAGAGATGAAAGGAAAACTCAGTCCCCATGGGGGAAGGAATTTGTACATTGAAAAAGCAAAGAAAATCTCAAAAATACAAAATGTTTCATCTTGCTTATTGCTTCACTGATTGCTAAACTATGGAAAGAAAATTCCTGACCTTTTTCTTAGAGGTCACTCCAGTTTCCCCAGTTAACATTCAGGTTGCCTAAAATGCTAACATTTTCAATTTAATCCATGAAATAAATACAAAGTGAAAATACTCAATTATTGGGAGAAAAAAAAGAGTTTAAAGCTAATTGTGGGTGACTTCTATGTAAGCTCATCTTCTGAAGGATCTCTTTATCCCAAACCTCCTTACATTTTTTTAAACTCACAGCCTAAAGCATATTTTCTTTTCCCAGCGCTGCCAGAACTCAAGCTGCATCTTTAACTGGTTTAATGGAGCCACAAGGCATTACATTAGACAGCTCCTTCCTAGTTCACAGAGGTCATATTGACATGTAACTCGTGGCATTTCCTTGTTTCCAAGATAAGATAAAACAGAGGGGAAGTGTTCAGTTCCAGGTGAGTGGGAGAGGGCACAAGAAATGGGAAGAAGATAAGAGTGTTTGATGCAGGTGGGGATTTATCATGCAGGCTCTTTTTCCTCTCAGGTTGCAGTTGCAGAGGAGGCTGCCTGCTCACAGCACCTCGGTCCTGGCTGAGGAATGCAGGCAAATAAGGGAAGGATCCAGTGGAGGAATGAGCTGTTGGTCACTCAGTGTCTCCTTTCAAATTTCATAAAGCTGCAGCAGGTTTTACTTCAGATAGCTCAAGGCTGGGGTAACTCCCGGGCTCCTCTCATGTCAGAACAGCAAAATAAATGCAAGAAAAGGCTTTTGGTGGGTGGTTTTCAATCCTGTCCTCCCAGCAGAGCTGAGTAAATTCCTCAGCTGTCAAAAACTGGATCGGATTTTAACAGCAGAATGCGACTTCTTTTCAGCAAAGAGACTTGTAAATCTTCTCCTTTTCCCAGTGAAGAGCCTTGTTCTCTCCTACACCAGTTCCACCTCGGCTGGCAGTGCTGGCAGTGATCCCTCAGTGTTTGCTGCTGCCCTTGCTGAGTGCAGCCCATCAATAGCACAAGGCCACCAGATTCCCACTGGGTACCACTGCTCTGAGCCTTTTGTGCAGCTCTTGGAGAGAGGAAGATGTTCTCTCAGACTTTTTCCTAGGATTTTCATTTCTTGAACACCAGGAGGAATTTCTTCACAGAAATGCTCTTAAACTCTGGGAGGGGCTGCACAAGGCCACCAGATTCCCTTGTTCCAGGATCCCCCTTTCCACTGGGAACAGCTCAGAGCTCTGAGCCTTTTGTGCAGCTCTTGGAGAGGTGAAGATGTTCTCTCAGTCTTTTTCTTTTAGGATTTTCATAGCATTTCTTGGACACCAGGAGGAATTTCTTCACAGAAATGCTGTTAAATGTTGGGAGGGGCTGCCCAGGGAGGTTTGGGGTCCCCATCCCTGGAGGTGTCCAAGGAACACCTGGGTGTGACCCCTGGGTGACAAAGGTGGGGACTGGTCACAGGTTGGGCTTGATGATCTTGAAGGCCTTTGCCAACCCAAATTATTCTGTTATTCTGTGACTTTTTGCCAACTTGTGGCTGTAAGGGACAAACTGGAGTTCGTGATCTCTGGCACTGCACATGGATTGTCCTAAAAGTGGGGTTTTTTGCCCAGTTATCTTGAATATCAGCATTGTTTTTTCTTCCAGATTTGGGGCCCCCTCTTCAGTGGACGCCATGGATTTGAAATCGTTTGAAATTGGGGATGATTGTGGGGATCCAACTCAACTTCCTGAGTTCCCTTAGCAGGGAACTCCCCTATGAACTGTCGCTGCAAGGTCAGTGTGTCAGTAGAAGATCATCTTTAAAAAGGCCTTTTACTCATCCACGTGACCCTTGGATCCTCTGATATCATTTTTGTGCTGTAAATGTCACATTTCAGGAACAGTAACACCAGTTCTGTCTATAAGGGTAAAACTCCTGCTGTTCCTGTAGATTCTGCTGCTTGTGTGCCCCAAGTTTACACTGTCCCCTTCCTCCTTTATTATCCAGGTCACTGATTTTCATCCACGACTCCAGAGATTTTTTTTTTCAAAGCTTCCAGTCCCCCAGACAGATTCCTCAGCCTGCTATTGTGTCCTGCATACTTCATTTCCAGGTGTATGGTTTTACATAAATTTATTTTATATATATATTATATATATCATGTATAAATAAAATATTGATTTGTGTGCATAATTTACCAAGCCATCCAACGTACTTATTGCTGGTTCAGCCTTCTTTAGTCAACATTCCTCCACTCTCTGTTCCTTGTCAATGATGTTTTTATGTTTGCCTTTTTCCCTGAGTCATTGATAGAAATCTGAAGCAGCAGAGAACAGACCCTGAGGGACTGCACTTGAGCCGGCTGCTAAACATGATTTCTGTTTCGTTGCATGTGGAAATGTATTATTTAAGCAGCATTTAATCCACCCAGTGACACAATTTTAGCGTTTACTGGTCTGGTTTATTAATCAAGATGTCACCTATAAACGTCACAGACATACAAACACTTTTCATCAACAGCTGGCCATAAAACTGTTGATTCTGAGTTGGTCTGACAGTGCAAGTCATAGACAAACCTTTGGGCTGATCCTTCCTTGTTCTTCTGTCTGTCTTTAGTTGGGGATGTGTTGTTTGACTCTTCTGAGAGTATTTCTTACTCATTTTTTAGACACCTCCCCATTTCATATTTCTACACATGGCTAATGCACCTCCAAAAATAACACCATTACAACCAAGAAAACACCTGTTTTCTTTACTGATGGATTATTTTTAAATAGGTAAAATAGCTAAAATGAAGATTGTACAGATAAACAGTGTGTGGTTTGGGGGTCTTTCTGAGCTCTAATCCTCATGCAAAGCAAGAAAATAAATATTACTTTATGATATGGATGCAGCTAATGTTGAAATGTGTTAATGACTACGGGTGAAACACTTGCATTAGTGTAATGCAGCACAATTATTTGTGTTGTTAGGTCGTATCTAAGGAGGTATCTGGAGTGGCCTTTCCTCAAGAAAGCAGAAATCTGTGAGGAATAATACCATGTGTACATTGCCTGAATAGAATAAGCAGTAAATTACCTTCAAAATCTGATGGGAAGAGTTTCTTCCCCAAAAGTAAATCTCAGAGCAGCTCTGTCTCATCCATGTGTTTAAATAAAAAGGGGAAAGAACCCTGATGTGGCCTGCTCCCAAATTTTGCATCATCCAATTAATGTTTTACTAAAACATCATATTTAGGCAGAAAAGAACACTTTGGTAAAACCATGGAGAGTTGTTTTTCCATGAACTGCCTGCTACTGTTTCAGTCATAGAGCCTCAGTAGCTGCAGATGCAGATGAGCATTGCCAAAAACAGAAAACTCAATGTATCGCCTGTATACTCCATTTTTCAAGGCCGGAAAACTGGATCAATGATTCAAATAAAGAACCTGCCCTATCTGTCCCATGAGAATTTCAAGCAAAATATTCTAGATTTATAGAAAAATGAAGAATTTACTGGAAACAGTTTTTATAACGGGTGTTAAGCTGCTCTCTGGTGCGTTAATACCAAGCCAAACACTCATTTCTAGAAAGCCAATGCTGCTTTTTCCCTCCCCTCTTGGAGTGGGTGGTGGCCCTGTGGTGGCACACGAGGGTGGCTCTGAGCAGGAAGGGTTAAGCTTTTTGGGAAGTGCATTGTTTGGAGTTTCCCAGAGGGCGGCTCCTCTGGCAGCAGTCACTCACCTCATCAGATGTGACTGACGCTATTCGCTATTCGACGTGACAAGTCACCCAGGAAAGTTCAGTGGAACAAAAAAACCCCAAAAAACCCCAAAAAAACAAAAACCGCATTTTTTCCTGAAAATTTCTGGTCAAAGCTGCAGCTTTTCCCCAGGTTTTGTTTGATGCTGTAAGGATGTCTGGTAATGGGCAGGGAGAGGGAAAACACATGAAAAGGTTTCGTGGTGTAGAAAAAACACACATTATTGTCACGTGGGCGCAATAAAACTCGGCAGAAAGTGGTTTTGGCAGTGTTTTCACGGGGGAAGCCCTTGGGAAGGTTATTTCTGTTCGGGTGTGAGGAGCTGAAGGCACAGCAAGGATGAATTTGTGGTGTAGGAACAAACATTGCACACAGGAGGGCTTCAGGCAGGATCCACAAAAGAAATCACACACCTGGGTATGTTTATATCACACGTGCTGGGGATTTCTGCTGTTTGAATGTACAGCTCTGACAGAAAAAAAATACTGAAAAATACAAACCTCTGGGTTTCACACACCTAAAGAGGAAGACTCCTCTTGCAGCTGAGTTGTTCTCTTTACTTCTGGCTCAGTGCCATGCTCAGGACACGAGACACGGAATTTCCAAATTCCAAAGTTACTGTCAGGATGAACCCCAGCCTTCCTCCACTGCTGCTTTGCCTGAGCACCCACACACAAGGATTGCAGCCAAAAAACCCTTGTAAATCCTGATACACCTGCCTAGAGTAGGGAAGTTCTCACTTTCCTTGGAGTGCTGTAATCAGAAATGTCCAACAAGTTTATGCAAAGAAAAGTTCAGCTGCAGCTTGGTTTGCCATGCTGTTTTCTCTCTCTTTTTTTTTTTTAAATAATTGATGACTTTATTTAAAAATTGATTTATATATGTAATTTGGACATTATGACACTCCTGTGGGAGAAAGGATTGGAAGAGGTCTGTGAGAATTCAAACAAGGTAAGATATAATGGTAAAAAATAGCCAAAGAATGTTCAGGTCCTGAAAAATTATCGCATAATTAAGTTCTCTATGTTTTCTCTTTTAGCCACCTCGTTCTTTGTAGCCTTTTCTCATTCTTTCTCAGAGGACTTAAGCAGGCAACAACTGATATGCAGGAAAATATAAAGATGTAATGAATATATACATATAACGATATAAAAATTCAGCTTTCTACAGCCAGGCAATGAGAAATCAACATTCAAAAAAAAAAAAAAGAATTAAGGCATTTGTTTTTTGTTGTTGTTGTGTGAATGTGGATTTAGGAGTTTAATTGTTAGCCCCTGAGTTGGTGTTTTGTGCCATGCAACAGCCAGATCCATGCTGCGACAAAGTGGCTTCTCAAGAAGCAAGAAACTGAGGAATCAGCTTTCAAGAAGCTGCCTTTTATTTTCCTTCTGCAGTATTTATCCCCTAAGACTCCTGCCAAGCACACGAGGGGAAGCAGCTGTTTAAAATTAGAACAGCACACATGTTAACAAGTGCCTGTGCCTCCCCCAGCAGAGGCATGGGAACACAGGGGGAAATAACAGGCTTTTAAAGCTGCTTTGGCTGCACTGAAAACTCTTGGTGCCTGAGAGCTTCGGGTTTCTAGGTGTGCCCTGTGTTCCAGGCAGGGCTCCTCAGCTGCCTGCACATTCCCTGTGAGCTGCCAGGGAGCTGGGCAAACGAGGAATTGCCAAAATTGGCAGAACATCCCTAATTTCTCCAGGCAGCAGCTGACAGAACAAGAGGACACAGTCTCAGGCTGTGCCAAGGGAAATATAGGTTGGATATTAGGAAGAAGTTTTTCACAGAAAGAATAATAAAGTACTGGAATGCTCTGCCCGGGGAGGTGGTGGAGTCACCATCCCTGGATGTGTTTAAAGACTGGATGTGGCACTCGGGGCCAGGGTTTAGTTGAGGTGTTGGGGCTGGGCTGGACTTGATGATCTTGGAGATCTTGTCCAACCTACACATTCTGTGAATTCTGTAATTTGGAGTAGGCACAGAGCATTCTGCTCTAGAGGAGTTTCTGTGCTGGAAGTGTTGCTCCATGCAGAATGTGGCATTGAGAACATCCAATTTCCTGTATTTCCTCCACAGAGGAGTTTTTGTATCCAGCCAAGCATAAATGGGTGTGCTGAGCTGGTGCTTGTGTCCTTCCCTTCCCTTCCCTTCCCTTCCCTTCCCTTCCCTTCCCTTCCCTTCCCTTCCCTTCCCTTCCCACTGCTAATGAGTGACAGTGTAGGAGGAAACGGCCTCAAGTTGTGCCAGGGGAGGTTTAAGTTGAAAATCAGGAAAAATTTCTTTGTGGAAAGGGTTGTCAAGCATTGAACAGGGTGTTCAGTGGAGTCACCACCCCTAGAAGTGTCCAAAGAAGGTGTGGATGTGACACCTGAGGACGTGGTGTAGTGGTGAGCACAGAGCTGCTGGGGGGCTGATGGTTGGACTTGGGGATCTCAGAAGTCTTTTCCAGCCTGAGCAATTCCAGGACCCCACACCTGGCCCAGGTGGGACTGGTGATCTTTAGTTTTGGGATAGTTTTGCTCTCAGTGAGAGCCGGGAGAGCATCACTCACCCTTCCCAACTCCAAAACACATCACCAACTCCATTCCCACAGTCACACCATATCGTTTCTCTCAGGCATTTGTGGGTTTCTTGTGCTACAATTACAAATTTCTAACGTATCAGAGATTATTCTGCACCTATTCTATCCTCAAATTACTTCAGATCTTGTTCCTCTTGCACTTATCAGACCAGACTCTCCATGCTCTAGCACTTAGGAACTTTCATCTTCCAGCATAAATGTGTTCATGATCTATTTATGGTATCTTTTTATCTGTTTATTCCTCTGTCAGTATTAGCTGTCAATAGAAACAGTTCTTCTCCTCCTATGTTTTTGGAGGATGATGGCATCCAATTTTCACCTTTTATGTTTTGAGAGTGAACAGACACATCTGTGTGGTCTCCTTTCATGACTCTCTTTATTCCTGAACTTTTTAGTAGCCTGTTTTCACACTCATCCAGGTTGACAGAGAAACAATCTTATTTATAAATACTATGTTGACTTGAACATTTCACTGCTTCAATTCTGCTAAAAAAATAAGAAGGAAAGGTACCTGAAAAATGCTTAACTAGCAAAGGACTCGAACACAGAGGGATGCCCCGGATGTGTTTGGACAGCTCCACATCCACATCTGCTGCCCCTTCCCTGCTCCCAGGGCTGCCTTGGCCTCAGCAAGGCCCTCTCAGCCTCCTCTCCCCCGGGGGATTGGAAACCTGAGCCTGTGAGCCCGCAGCTCCCAGGAAAGAAGCACCACATTAGCCTGGAATGATGACCTGGACACGGGTGTTTCCCCGGGGGTCTCTCACAAGATATTCCAAACCTGGGATCACCTTCCCAGAGCCTCAGGACTGAGTGTCAGCAATGTCCCCTCTGTGTTTCCAGACCTCTTCCACTCTAATCCTTCTGTTCTCCTTTTCTTTTCCCCTGCTGCCCTTTTCCCTTCAGAGCAGCTCCGTGTCCAGGTGAATCTCTGCATTCTTGGGCTGAGTTTGTTACTGTTTGTATTCTGTAAGCTCCTGATGCCTTGGGAAGGCTGGCCTGGAACAGAGACTGGGCAGAGATGGAGAATAAAGTAGATATTTATTGAAAAGCCTTTAAGGATCCACCTTGGGCAGGACAAGAGCCTGACCAGGGCTAAACCCAAAATGGTCACAAAATGGACAAACGGCCACAAAGTCTCACACTTTGATAAATTTTGGTCCATTTGCATGTTGGGGTTTAATTGTCCAGTTACAGCTTCAGGTTATAAAGTCCCATCCTTCTTGTTCCTCCCTCCAGCCACCCTTGTTTGTGCTTTTGGGCCTGAAAGTTATCCTTGATTCTCAGCAGGAAAAGGATTTGTTTTGTGTCCCTGCTGTGTGCAGAGCTGAGTGACACTGACTGTGAGCTCAGAGCTGCACCCCTGGGCAGCACAGAACCTGAAATACATGAAAACATCACCCCATTCTTCCAAAAACATGTATTATTGAGGTTCTTCAAGATAGGTACATTGCACTTCCCAACTGATGGTTAAGGGTCGATTTTGCATGTTTAAAAACTTCTTCCTGGAGTTTTCTATGTCCACGTAAATAAAAATCAAACAGAACTGTAAGGTGGAGGTAATAGAGTTTTTGAAGGGGACAGTTGAAACCCATCTGTGAGAATGAATCTGCTTTGCTTTTGGTTAAAGCACATGGAGATTAAGACTTTATTTTAGACAAAAAGCACTGCAGCATAAAAAACAGTCTTTCCAACATGCTTTGGTCATGTTGCCTGTTACTCTGACAAGAGATTGCAGATAAAAATAAGTTTAAACTTCATATTACTCTCCTTGTTTCCTTAAAATTCTGTTTTTCATGTGTGATACAGCCATTAACACCTGGATGAGCAGAGCTGTCTTGCAGCAGTACTTCTGAATATTTAAATCCGAGCTTAATTTAATAGATTGAAGGAGGAAACAATTATTCTGCAAAGTATGCCAAAAGAGTTATTTCTCTTCTCAAAAAATAATAGACCTTTCTGAATTAATTTGTATATATCCCTTTTTCCAGAGGGGCTTGTTTAATTCCTGTTTACAAGTGTTTGGCTTTTGTAACTATGTTTTTTCTGTAAGTTTCCCCCTTTTTTCCCCCCCTTCTTTTTCTCATTAGAAAGCCACGCTGCAACCTATTTGTTCAAACAAAGATGTTGCCTCTCAATAAATCATCAGATGAGCTATTGGCTTCATAATCTTTACTTAAACCCAAAAATATCCACATGGGTGCACAGCATTTGGCTAATTAATTTCTGATAATTTGCAATGTTCGCAGCCAGCTGCCAGGGGCTCCTGTGAGTGTTAATCTGTTAGCCATGGTGAAATGATGGGAGATCTGCTCCTGCTGGTTGCCAGATAAATTCTTCCTATGACAATGTCACTAGGTTAATTAATTCAATTAATGACTCCCGGTGCGATGTTTTTCTTTGTCTTTTTCATTTGCCACAGGCTGCTGAACAGGTACTCCCAGGGATGGGTTCTGGAGTTGTGTCACAGATAAGGAATTATGTACCATTTGCTTGTCTAGTTCTGAAGTGTCGTAGTTTTTTTTAAAAAATGAAGTTTAGCAGCAGTTAATTCCATCATAAATTAGTTTGTCTTCTGTTTTCTCTTAAATCTAAGCAATTACCCATCACCTTACTATTTTCAGGGCCAGTCATGAGTTTAGGTAACTTTACTGTTAGATAATTTTTACTCACTGTGTAACTTCTCTCTACAGATGCCACAAACTGCAAATTTGCTTTCACCCTCGAAAAGAGGAACTTCTAAGCTGGGTCAGCCCCCAGGTGTATCTGCCCCATCACCCCAGATCCAACAATAAAACTGTGCCCTGTTTTGAAGTTTTAGAAGTAGAAAAAATGCATCTTACATAGAGCTGCTGGTTTTTTGTTTTAGTCTTATCAAGGAAAAAGTGACAGGAAAGATCCTTCCAAAAGGGACACGTGGAAAGAATCTCAGAGGCAGCCTCAGACTGTCAAGGCTCTGCCTTGAATTCCACCTCATTTTGCTGGGCAAAACTCGGAGGGTTTGGAGAGAGCAGCCTTCACTTTCCAGATTAGCTCATCTAAAAATGTGAGTAAAGCACAGAAATGAGAATGAAAGTCAATTTTTCTTCTCGAACTCAAGCTAAGGAGCAAAGCAGGGACATGATGATCCCCATCCAGTCATGGTGTCTGTAGATCTGGTTGTGCACCACCACTCCTCAGGCTTCCTGCAGGTCCCTGTGGATTTACATTATAAATTGATATTTGTACTGAGGTCACCCTCTATTCTCTCTACTGTGTTTCCTATTCATGGCTTAATTTTTATTCCTTTTCTTGACTACAAGGTGAAGACAGGTTTGAATGTGAGTTCTGGGTTTGGACATGAACTGAACTAAGTCGTAAACCCAAATTCCACCATCAGTGTGGAAGCCGTTTTGGGTTAGCCCCCACTTGCTATGTAACTAAATCAGACTTACAATAATTTTAATCATCTGGATGACTGATTTAAACCCAGTGAAGGCTCTAAAAGGCTTCCAGCAAAAGCTGTGTCTTGCCCTGGAGCATCACAGCAACCTGGAAGGAAAATGCAGTGAGGAACACGTTGAGGTGTTACCAGGAGATCCATGTTGGCTCTTAGCATCCCCCAAAAGTTGAAGAACAGCTCACAGCTGCTGTCACCTCTGCAATAAAGGTGTGAAGGTGGAAAACCCTCTTTCTGAAGGATCAGCAGGAGCTGCCTGTCCCATTTGCCCTGCAGAGGAATTTTTGGCATTTGGGACTGTATTTTCAGAGACTCTCAGCTGACTCCCAGTGCTTTTCTCCTGTGCCACATTCACCTCTGAATTGTGGATTCCAGAATCAACCTCCCCTTCCCAGGTGAGCTGAGGAGGAGGTGCTCCCTGTTGGTTTGTGTCCTGGTTTGTAAAGACAGGGGTCTGCCAGGGAAAGCCAGAGCTTCCCTTGGAAGGGAGAATGTAAACCCCCTCCCTCTGAATTATTATAATTTTGCAATTAAGGGGCTTTCAGGCAAAGATATGGGAATAGGAATAACAGTTCTTTACTAGGAATATTAAAAATAAAAATGTAGTAGTACAAAAAAAAAAATAAAACAAACAAAAAAAGAAAACCCTGACAGAGTCAGAACACAGCCTGACCCCCTCTTGGTGTCAGTCCAACCAAGTCTTCCTGCAGTGAACCACCAGTGGTGGTTCTGTTGGAGCAGAGATGATCCTGGAAAAGGGTCCAGTGGTGCTGAGATGGGTCTGGTCTCCCTCTGGGAATCCAGTGCAGACAGGCTGTGCTGCTGTTCTGAATCCCAGCTTTGATCCAGGTGGGAATGCTGGGCTCCTCCCCCTGGGTGGAGCCTCTCCCCATGGGATGATGGAATTGTCTCAGCCCTGCAGTGAGCCTGGATGGCCCATGGACAGCAGATCTCCCCTGGAGGGAGGATGGGATGGAAGAGATAAAGAAAACACCTCCCCAGGCAGTGTTAACAGCCGGCAATAGAACACACACTGCAGGTGACATCTTGCCTTGCAGCCCCAGACAGTCTGTGAGCTGCCTGCTCTCCCCAAACCAGGTGCACGCCCTTGACCAGCCCTCGCAGGAGGGCAGAGAAGGGGAGACACCTCAGGTTCACTGCTGAGCTCTGTGAGCCTTAAACAAAGCCTGCCCTCAAGTTTATGGCATCTCCTGCCACTTGTTATCTAAGGACAAGCCTATTATCCCCCCGAGGGGGAAAGCACCGCGTGCTTTTCTTTAGATCCAACCCAAACATATCGTTTTTAAATAGAAACACTCTGGTGGTTGGTGTCAGGGCCCTTCAGCAGAAGCAGCTGCCCAGGAGCAGCATTTCATTTAAGCTGCTGTTTCCCCGCAGTAAATGCTGTCCTTTGTCTCCGGGAGCTGAGTGATAGAAATCTGGATATGCAAATTCGGGCAATGGATCTTAATTATGAGCAGCAGGTGTCTGTGCAAGAGAGCTCAGGTGAGGGGGCACCCTGTGCCTTGCCCCTTGTTGTACAAAGGGAGGGCTGCAAAGTTCCAATTAATTATCCACGTTAATGAGCTCGGCGACCCAAGTGAAAGGAGAGGGCCTTGTCTGCTGCTCCAATTTAGTTTTCTCCACAAACAGTTCTTTAAAAGCCAGTGGTGCAGCTCAGCCTCTGAAGAGCAGCAAGGGACAGCAGCCAGGATGAAATTACCATGATAAACCTCAAGAAATCAATTTGTGGGAGTGTAGACGATGATGGATCATCCTGCTGGAGAAATTAATTGTCTGAGAAACATTTCTTTAGGATGTCTGGACCAGAGGAGCATCTTCCCAGCCTGTTGGTAAACGTGACCATCTTTGCGGGGATAATGCTGTTTACCTTTTAGTGATTTAAAAATGGGTAATTATTATGATTATTTTAAAAATTTTTGTCAGCACACCACTAATCACACTGCAAGCATTAAGGTCAGGAAAGCTGGGGCCATAATTCATAGCTAAAATAAGATGTAGGTTAGTGTTGGGCTGTAGTGTCTTTGACAGGCACAGGTAACGGAGGACACACAGGGCTGGTACCTCCAGATCAGGTAAAATCCACAGTTTGTCCAGCCTGAGCCCTCATCTGAGTGGATAATTCAGTTTCTATGATGGTTTTTGTACCAAGGGTGTAAATATTGTACCACTCATTGAAAAAATAACCATTATTTTTCCTTTTTGTTCAAGTTACCAACCTGTTTTATAATGAAATGAATAAAAACCAAACTAGACACTGATTTAAGGTCTTGCTGCTGTGTGAAAGAGAGAATCTTAACCCCTGTTTGTGTGATGCTGCCCTGTCCTGGCTTTGACACACGTGAGGCTCTGTACTGAGTCTGTTCAGCTTGCTGACCGACAGAAAACTAAGGAAAAAGAGTGGCTGAGATCTTTCTTCCTCCTCCTTGGTGTGAAACCATCCCTTTTCCTCCCACCAGAGACATCATCATTCTCTTTTAAGTAGGGAAGTTTCAGTAGTAACAGACAGGAGCCCTCCATGGGGACAGCAGGGAATAGTCTGGAAAATATATTTTAATTGAGTGGGGTATTTTCAGGTGAAGACCTTGGGCCATTTTTGGCATAACCCAATTTTTTTGTTACGCGCCTCTCGGATTGGAGCAGGTTCTGTTTGCAGCCTTTCAGTCAGTCTTTTTCCTAAACTTTTTTTGGTTTTCTTTCTTCTCTCTGCCCCCTCCAGCTGTGGCAATATCTCAGTAGACATCTGGGCCCTGATTATGCACACCTTGTGTGGCCACCGGGGCTGGTGCAAAGTGGGTGTTAAAGAGCATCATTCTTATGTGGCAGCATTTTACACCCCCCGGGTAAATGATTACCTGAGGTCCAGAGAAATGAGCTGTCAGTGCACCACAGTGCAGTTCTGCCACAGATTTGGAGCCCTGAAGTTTGAAGGAATCGAATACTTTCGTCCTTCGGAAAACAAAATCAAACCCAGAAGAAATAAAAAATCTCTGCCCCATGTGGAGGGAAGGGATTTGGCTGGCTTACAGCAGAACGACTGAATGGGTGACCTCACATGGGAAGCAGCCTATATAAACAAATAATTATTAAACAAAACCACTTTACTTCTCTAGCCCTGCTTCTCCTTGCAAAGCAATAATCCCTGATTAGTTTTTCGGTCGGGAACTTCGGGATATCGGTGCAAGTTTAAAATTGCGACATCCTATGCATTTGTAATTCTTTCCGTGGCCAGGAATATTTCTGAGTGAGAACCGAAGCATCTCTGCTTGTTTGGAGGAAATGCTGTCACACAAAGCAGGACAAAACAGTTCAAGCCACTTTAAACAGGATGAATGGATGAAGGCTTCAAGGTAGGATCATCTGTTTATTTACACCCATTGTCTCCTTGTTTCCCACACAAATATATTCTGTGTTTAAAATTTATAAAGCTGGGCAAGCCCTTCTCACGCTGTTCTCAGTAAAATATTGCTGGCTGCATCTCTCCGAGGGGCTGCTGACAAATAGCCTCTTGTTGTCCAACTTTCCCTCTGCTGAGGTTAATGATTAAGTGGTTCAGGAGGTTAATTCCTGGAGATAGTGTTGTCTTTGGCCCGAACAGATGTTGGTAGTGCTTTAATGTGGTTATCAAACTCTGCTGCCCTTCATCCTTTGCTCTGTGCAGCCCTGGGCATTGTTCCCCCGTGCATTCCAGGCCCCCTCTATGGAGATCCAGCAGAGCTGAACATACCATTGCCCGGGGGCTGCCTCCCCCGGGGTCACGCTGGGCGATGCCCAGAGCTGCCACACAAACTGATAACAGCAAGATCTGTAAATATTTGGCCGTGCAGAAAGGTGCAGGATTCCTGTTGGGGCTCATCTGTAAAGGCACTCACAGCTTTTACATCATGCCAAGCCCCCACAGGGCAGAGCTTCACCCCAAAATCTGCCCCTCTTCCCCTCCCATCTTGCCAGGACACGAATCTCAAGGGTGCCTGAAGTGTTCTCTGCTGTAACCAGCACCTTTTGCAGCCTGGTAAAACCCTGGGGGTTGGACCAATATTTGCAGCCTGAAGCTGCACCATTCCAGGAGCTGCTGGAGGTGTGCAGGAGTCCTTTATTCCCACATCCGCTGCCTCATTACCAGCCAGTAGCAGTTCAAAATTTTTTGTAAAAAATGATTTCTATAAACAGATATTGAATTTGTTAATTTTAGGCTGCTCTCACGCTGGGATTTGTTATATTTGAATGTCAATCCTGCCAATGCCATAAATGAAACATCATCAGGGATTTTACCTGTTTGTCATTATTTGTGAAATTTCCTTCTGTCCTCTCCCCGCACAGCTCCAGACCTGCTGGCAGGAATCCTGTTGGAGTTAAAAGCATCTAAATTCCCTCAGCCTGAATAGGACTGTATCACTTTAATTATTGCACTGGCTTTCTTATTGTGTGCATTGTGGTATCACTAACTGACAAATTGTATTGAGATCAAATACAGTATAAAGGACTGAATTTTAATTTGGGGAAGAATAGTGTTAATTTGAAGGAGTTAACTGGCTTATGGAATCCCAAGAACATTGTGTTTCTATAATATGGAGATTTTTTAAAAGTAATTCACAGCTTCAAATAGAAGCGGGGTCCTGTGACCAAAATACACATTGGTATTTTAAACAAGGAGATGCAAAAAAAGAATACAAAATTCATGATTTCTATAAATACTCCTTGAAATGGTTAATTTTAGGCTGCTCTCATGCTGGGATTGGTTATGTTTGAATGTCAACCCTGCCAATGTTGTAAGTGTAACATCATCTTGGATTTTACCTGTTTGTCATTATTTGTGAAACTGTAAATGGAGAGGAATTGTGGCTTTTTGCTTTTGTTTCATTACAAGCTGGGTTGAAACTCTTTGTGGTCATTGAAACTCCCTCCCAGCCTGTCTTTTCCCTTTCTCCCTGTTCCATCTGAGGGTCTTGCCCTCCCTGCCTTTGCTCCTTCCTTAGGGCTCCCTCACTGTGTTTGCTGTTGGTGCTACAGAAGACACAACTGTGATTAAAGGCCTGGAGTGATGAGACCCAGAGGGAGCTCCCAGCCCTGAGGAGCTCCCAGCACAGACCATGGAGCAGCCAGGCTCAGCCTGGGAACATTGGTCAGACACACTGAGCTGGGCACAGACTTTCCAAAGGGCTCCTCTTCACCCTGCTGGAGCTGGGACTGTGATTCCCAGAGGTTTCCACAACAGTGTAGAGTTCCTTTCCTCATGGATAACTTATGTTTAGCCAACAGTCTGGATTAGGGTAAAGCTCCCTGTGCTGCTTGTGTCAAACCAGGGAATTAGAGAATCATGGAATGGTTTGGGTTGGAAGAGACCTTAAAATCCATCTCATTCTACCCCTGCCATGGCAGGGACACCTTCCACTGTCCCAGGGTGCTCCAAGTCCTGTCCAGATGGCCTTGGACACTTACAGGGATCCAGGGGCAGCCACAGCTTCTCTGGGAACCTGTGCCAGGGCATCCTCACTCTCACAGGGGAGAATTCCTCCTAACATCTACTCTAAACCTTCTCTCTTTTACTTTAAATCCATTCCCATTTGTTACTCCATACTCTTCTAAGAAGTCCCTCTCCATCTTTCTTGCAGGCTCCCTTCAGGCACTGCAAGGCCACAGTGAGGTCACCCCAAAGCCTTCTCTTTTCCAGGCTGGACAATCCCAGTTCTCTCAGCCTTGTCTTGTTCCAGAGCTGCTCCATCCCTCGGTGACCTCCTCTGGACTCGTCTGTGCCTGATGTGGGATGAAAATTATAGTGATTTTATAAAACCCCAGAGGAATAGCCCCTAGAATATTTCTGTGGAGAGGCACGGGCATGGAAAGATGGGATAACGGGGAATGGAAGGGGCAGGGCCAGGGACAGGAGTGGGAGCAGGGACAAGAACAGTGGGGACAGGAGCAGGAGACAGGAACAGTGACAGGAACAGGACTGGGAATGGGATCAAGGGCAGGAGTGGGGACAGGAACAGGAGCAGGGACAGGATCGGGGGCAGGATCGGGGACAGGAGAGAAGGAGCAGGGACACGATAGGGGACAGGAGAGAAGGAGCAGGGACAGGATCAGAGACAGGATCAGTGACAGGAGTGGGGACAGGAGCGGGGACAGGATCAGTGACAGGAGTGGGGACAGGAGTGGGGGCAGGATCAGTGACAAGGACACGAGCGGGGGCAAGATCAGTGACAGGAGCGGGGACAGGAGCGGGGACAGGACCAGTGACAGGATCAGGGACAAGGACAGGAGCGCGGACGGGGAGTGCAATTCCCGCTCTGGAACAGCAGAGGGCGGAGGAGGCCCCGGCCCGTCGGGTAAAATGATGGAAACGGGGCAAAATCAGGAAATTGAAGCTTTAACGCGCTTTATACATCGCCTGACCCAGAGGGAGAAACGCAGGTAACCACACAGAGCTGGCTGCAGTACGGTAAAAAGAGCGGTTGTGTTTCAAACCCCAGAAAATCTCTGTACCCCACAACCTGATCCCTTCCACGCTATCCCTGCCTGTCTGGGTCCGTTGTCACCGGGAATGAATTGGAGATTATTTGGACGCTGTCCATCCTGAGCAAAAGCAGGGATACGCCGCAATGAGTGGATTTGCATTTCCCCGGGGCTGTTTTCCTGTTGGTGAGGGGCTGTGCACCCCTGTGTGTGTCTTGCCCCGGGATATTAATTCCCATTTCCCCACCTCTGCACGGAAGGGCAGCGACCCCGGAGGATGCGGAGTTTGATTTGCATGTGGATGAGTTTCAGATCGCTGGCGGCGCTCCTGTGATGTATCTGCTGTAAGTGGTGTCTGCGAGCTCAGGGAGCAGATGAAGCCTGGGATGAGCGTGAGGATGCCTGGCTGTCCCTGATCCTTCAGAAAGCATCTCCTCTGCCAGGATTCAGGGCTGATTCCTGCAGAAAAGCAGCTCCTTTTCCTGCAGAAAACCAGCTAAAAACTTACAGGCATTATCAGATCCCTTTGGAAAGCCTTGTTGACTGATGAATGAATGTTTCATGTGTATCTTTTTGGAAAAATGACACGTTGTTTCCTGCAGCAGAACATGGGAGGTCTCAGGTTCTGTGAAAGTCCTGTTGCTGATTTCCAGCTCTTCTCCGGCTGCAATGCTTGCAGAACATCATCAACAGCGGCTGGCTGAAAAGTTTAAGAGCACTGCTGATAAAACAGAATCCTACCATTAGAGAGCAGGGAATTGCCTTTTTTCCAGTCACTTTTCAGTGGCTTACAGGTTGCATTAATTAAAAACTCTCTCAGAAGTTCCTGCAGCGTGAATCCATCAGATGCTCCTATGAGAAACAGAACTGATTGAAAATTCAGACTATATCCTAACTGTCCCAATAAACTAACTTAAAATTGGCATTTATAAGATAAGGAAATGATCCTCTTTCAGCTGGAGCAATTTCCCAGCTTGGCTCATCACAGAACTGCACACTTGGCCTGTGCCGTTGTGTCACTGGAAAACCAGGATGGAGAGAGGGATGTGACTCTTAGTCCTGGGCCAAAAAATGCCTTTTACCAAGCTGGTGCTGAGCAAAGCTTGTTCTGAATTAGAATTTATTCTAAAAAAAACCACCTGGTTGTCGTCCCTGGAAGTATAAAATCCATGTTCAGCACTTTTCCACAGTGGAGAGAAATACAGTTCAGAAAGAACTGGTTTTGTTTTGAAATCTTCCAAGGGAAATGGAGCCCAGACCTCCACCTCAGGGGGCTGGGGGACGTGACTGCTTAGCCAGAGCTGCAGGGCTGAGCCCTCTCACACCACAGGAGCCTGGAAAACCTGGGAGGAGAGTTAATTAACCATCCAGCACGGAGGAATGATCTCGGTGCTGCAAAAAGAAAGCCACTAAATAAAGGGAGCTGGAGCAGAGGAATGAGGGAATTAGGCTGGTCAGTGGAGCAGAGCAGGCAGGTCTGCAGTGGAAAAGCACCACGGGCTGCAAGGGGCAGGGAGAGTTTTCCCAAGGTCCTGGTGAAGGATTTGGTGGAGGTGTTCCAGAATTTGGGATGTGTCACCGAGGTTCTGCTGGATGCCAGAGGTGACAGGCAGCAGTGACGCATTGCCATGGATCAGTCATAGGGTGGTTTGGGTGGGAAGGGACCTGAAAAATCATCTTATTCCAACCCCCTGCCCTGGGCAGGGACACCTTCCACAAGGCCACAGTGAAGAAATTCAAGTCATGCCCTAAAAGAATTGTACAAACCTCAGGGAAAAGGAGAGAAGTGAACTACAAGTAAGCAATTTGGCAGAGTTTTAGAATGGGGAACAGTAATTTCTCTTTAGCTGAAGTGCTGTAATGGAGCAGAAAGTCTGGAAGTTTTTTTGCTTCATGAGAAAAAATCCAGGTTCGTTTATTGCCCTTGATTACTGGTGTGAATTTTCAAGGTCAACTAAAACAGTGAGGTACAAAGATTACAGTAAGATTAAAAACCAACTAAATACTTAGAGGCATCATCAGATCCCTTTGGAAAGCCTTGTTGGCTGACAAATGTATGTTTTTATTTTGGAAAAATGATGAGTTATTTCCTGCAACAGAACATGGGAGGTCTCAGGTTCTGTGAAAGTCCTTTTCACATCACTGTTTATTTGTGATGCCCCTGGTATTTAAAAATCTGCTGCACTCTAGAGGATGAAAATATCTGTGGGGCAAAGACGTGCCTTGGATCCTCTTTTCTTTGCCCACTTCCCCGGTTGAGGCATTTTTGCACTTTGAAACAATGCAAGTTCTCAGGAGAAATGTTTAATTAACTGTTAAACACTCTCATCAATTCAGGGATCATTTCCAAATCTGATGGATGAGTTCAAAATCTCCAATTCATTCTAACCATCGGGCGGAAAACCAGTTGAACTCCTGAGGAGAAAAGAGCAGATAAATGCTGGAATGAACTTGCATATCTTTGAGAGGTGCAGTGCTCTGCAGACAGTGAGTTATGAACAGGAAAACTTCCCAAGTGCACACTGTAAGCAGAATAATAATGGGCAATGGCTCAAGCTAAAGGGTTTTCTTCCCTCTGGCTTCATTTAGATCCCAGTTTAAAAGGCATGGAGTTTGTTTTTGTGTACGCACAGGGAGTGTCTCACACCATGGACAATTAAATTATTTCCCATGACAGCTAAAAAAAAAAAAAAAGAAAAAGGAAAATTCTATTAAAACCAAGAATCTGAGAAGTATGCAAATATTCAAGTGGAAGAGGAGAATCTGAAAGAGGACTTTGTTAATTCTTGGCTAAGTGAGTCATTTCTTGAACTCTCAAATGCCAATTTTAAGTTAGTTTATTTGGACAGCGAGGATATATTCTGAATTTTTAATCAGTTGTGTTTCTCACAGGTGCATCCGATGGATTAATGCCGCAGGAACTTCTGAGAGAGTTTTTAATTAATGCAACCTGTAAGCCACTGAAAAGTGACTGGAAACAAATGCAATTCCCTGCTCTCTAACGGCAGGATTCTGTTTTGTGTCAGCAGTGCTCTTAAACTCACCGATTCTATATTTTATTAAAAATAGGTTATGTAACATGAAAAAACATCGTGGAGTATATTTTTGTGAATCCCATCACAGTGTGCTGTAATTCTGCATTATGCATGAACAGCCTCAATTATTTTTCCACGAGATTTTGAGGCTCTGGCTCCACTGGCTTCCATTCAAACCTGCGTTTTGAATATGCTGAGCTACGAATTAAAAACACAAATCCAAACAAAACCAGCAGTAGGTGCACTGATAGCAGTGGAAAGTCTTTTTGCCTGGCAATATCCATCCTGTTACTTTTCAGGCTATCCAGATTCCAGCTGTTTCTGCTCTTACGGAGCGATGTGACCTGGCATAAGCGAGCCATTCAACACGGAATGGAGGTCAGTGTGTGTTTGCTTAAACAATCATTTAAATAGTGATAATTTTAATGCAAAAATGTATCCCAGCTGCTCATTGGATTCCCAGAAGCACAGTGTCCATTCTGGGCTGAGGGTTTTATGGAAAAGGCCAGCAAGCTGGAAAAGAAGGAAGAGTTCCGCCTTCCATTTTGCAGGCAGAAAATCCCGTCACTGAGGGACCAGGAGACAAATCCAGGCTGATTCAGGGAGTTGGCAAAGGACCTAAACTGAGCCTAAAATTAATGAGTGTCAGGGTGCTGTTCCATGATGCAGCTGAGCTGCTAAAGCTGCAGATCCTGCTGGAGGAGGAGATTCACTGAAAGAGGAGATTCACTGAGTCAAGGCAGGAGGCCCAAGGAGCCAAAATCCCAACTCATCCCTGCTCCTGAGAGTGGGAGAAAGGAGGAGGCCACAGGGCTCCCCTCACCTTCTCCTGCTGTGTCTTTTTGAGTGGCTGCAGAGCTCTGGGGATGCTCTGTGTTGTAAATAGACACTGTATATTAATCTGGGCATGAAAAATTTAAAGAATTGCAAATTAAAAAAAATATGCTAAAAAAACACCAGAAAAAGTAATAGACTAAAAAAATGTCGCCCCAATCTACAAGTAAAAAAAAGACCTCAACCGAGTCTTCACAGCTAAATCACCCAACGATCAGCTCTGAAACAACTTCAGCTTCCAATAACCATCCTTCTGTCTAGCAAAGGAACCTCACTCAAAATTTCAATATAATTTACAGTTAATCCACAGACACCATTCTGATTCCACTCAAGAAGAAGTTTGAATAAAAAAAAAAAAAACCTATAAATTTCATAATCCTGCCCCAAACAAAAAAAAAGCCCTGCCTAGAAAAAAATAAAAAGTATAAAAACTAAACTCTAAAAGCAAGACTTTGGAGTGAATGACAGGGGGACTTGGCATGGGCCAGTCCCGTGTCCACCTCCCAATTCGATTAAATTTGATCTTTGTTGTAGCTTAAATTTTTATCTGTTTCATTGCAATTTGATCGTTTTTTTGTTGTGTTTTTATTTCTTTTCTGTACTTCAATTCACATTAACGAGAAAATAAAATTAATATTTTTTTTTAAATTCTGATTCAGCTCACCGTATTTATAACACCCTGTGAGCCTGTCCCAACACCACCATCCCAAGGCAGCAGAGGTTTGAGAACGGACAGGGATCCTGCCCTGGTTCTGCTCTGGCAGCCCCTGGCACCCCTCCAGCACAGCTGCCTGGATTTCACTAAGATCTGTGCAATACATCAACACCAAAATGTACTTCACTGTGAAATAAATAAACCTTAGGCACATGGGAAGGAGTTCAGCTGGCAGAAAACGGCATTTATGGTATGTGTAACATATTTATGGTGCGTGTGTATCGCTTCCTATCGCTCGTCAACTCTCTGAAATAATAAACTTCACTAGCTGACCCAAATGTAAGCACTAAAAATAAACAGATCAGCACCACTTTGCTTGGTTTTTACAGAATAAAAGGGCCCTGTTATTTTCAGAGCCTGATTTTTCCATTTCCCTTAATGCCCTGACCTCTCTTTACTGGCCCACTTATTAGTAACACTTACTTTTGGGAGATTGTACCGTTGCTGAAAGCAAGGAAAATACAATTCCTCCAGCCATTAATCCTTGTCTTGATGCTACCTCCACAGCACAATGCCTCTCTCTTTTACTCCTGGCTTTTTTCCTCCCTCTTTTTCTTCCCCTTTTTTTATCCCCTCTGTTTACCCCAGTGTAGCCTCTCCACGAGGTAATTCCCTTTGTGACCAGCTTGCTGCAAACTATCTCCTATTTACACTGGCTGCAATTTTCAATTAAAGACAAGAACTTAACTTTAGTGGAGGGTCCTATAGAGTCCAGCGTTTTGGGACTTAAGATTTGCTTTCCCAGCTTGAGACTTTGAAGCTGGAGAGAGAGGGCCTGGATGAGGTGGCAAAGTGTCTTTCACAGAAGGGCTTTAGAGCAGAAAACATGTTAACCCCCAGGCTCTGGGGCTGGGCAAAAACAAAAGGTAGGGAAAGAAATCTCCGTGCAGAAATGAGGTACAGGCCTGGTAGCCAGAAACGTGATTTAAGTGTGTAAGTTACCTTTTGTACAGTATAATAATGTCATCGACATGAAAACTGGGCTGCTTTTAAAGAATATCTTAAAGAATATCTTAAAGTGTCCCGTCTACACTGATCAGGCTTGAAGCAGAAAACTCTGAAATGCCACTGAACGTGCTGTTTTAAGCTTATGGAAACCAACTGCAGGCAGAAGGAACTGTGAGCTTTTTGCTTGCTAAATACCAGGACACACAGGAGAAATTATCATCAGACCACGAGAAGAATTTCAGTGTACAAAATTGCCCTTAAGGTTTCTCATTTAACTCTGTGTACGTTGGGATAGCTTAGGAGACTGCAAATCAATGTTTTTATTTAAAAGATGGCAGGTGCCATTTATTTTATCTGTACCTACCACGGAGTAGATGATATAAATGGGGAGATATTCTGGCTACATTAACTTATATGTTATATCTATATCTATATCTTCTATATCTATAGCTGTATCTCTTAAATAGGAAACAATCCTGACTGTCTTTGATCCTCTCCGCCCTCAGCTGAAGAAAAAAACATATCTAAACCAACCTTTTTTTTTTCAATTTCTGTCAGCTCATCAAGCTTTAAACCCCCTACATGCTGTCTGCTAATAAGAATTAAATCATGTAATAGCCAGTGGATAAATTAGCTGAGCACAAACACAATGCTTTATTTAACAATTTTTTTATCATTATTTCGAAGCATCCAAGAAGAACGGGGTCTGAAAAGTTTTAAATCTGAATTAGCTTAACTACTTGTGACAAGTTTACACATGAGAGACATCGAGACTGTGTGTTCTACTTGCTACTTTGAGTTTCGTCCTGGCTTTCTGTTTGAAAGATCCCAGCCAAAGTTAAATCAACCCACCCTTTGCTGATTTCCAACATTAGACATGTCCCCAGCCTTTTTTTTTTTTTTTTTTTTTTTTTTTAACCTTGCTTTCAGGCTGACTTTCTCCCAATTGAAATTCAGTTCCTGAATGGTCGGTTTTTCCCTTGCTTCTAAACGTTGATAAAAAAGGGTTTTCTTCACTCCCTCAATTTGATGTGACAGGGCCCTGACGTGAATAATGGACGTGTTTCTTTCACAGGCAAATCAACTTAATTTAGCATGCTTTTATACTTTCAATAGCAAAGCCACAAGCCTGTAAATTCCATGAGATCCTTTAGGTTTGCAGAAATCTTTAGAATTAGCAGAAAATGTATAAAGTAAACAGCACTTATTTTGTCAAAATACTTGAATAACTTTTATACAGGAGCTAGAGATGAATATATCGCTGCCTAATCAGATTGTGATTTACATGCAGTTGAGGATGGGCTGCCCGGCTTCAGCCTGCCCTTTTGCTGAGGGAGAAAAGAGGGGCAGGAGGACTAAATAATCACAAATCTTAAACAGAATTAAAATCCCAAACTCTCTTCTGAAGGTGGAGGAGGAAAGCAGAATTTGAAGAAGAGGTTTATGCAGTAGAGGCTGTGTCAGGGGAACTCCATTCTCTGCCCATCTCTCTGGAGAAGTTGCTGCTCTGCAGCTGAAGAGATGAGGGGAGAAACAAGAATATTATTTATTATCTACAGAGGAGGGTGAGAGAACAAACCAACCCACCAGCTTTAGAAAACAATCTGCCTGTGTGCACTGACAGGTATTGTCTGGGAGAGGCCAGACCCTCGGAGCCCTGATGTCACAGTTTTACATGTGGCAGCTCCATCTCTGCCTCACTTTGCTGCACAAGGTGCGCCAAAGCAGGGCTGGAAGATTTCCTTCATGCTGAACCTACGGCAAAACTCGTCTCTGAAGCTTCAGAGAGCAACTTTGGGCTCCTCCTTGGCCGTGTGGTTTCAGGATGTACCAGAGCTCGCTGGTCCCTCCCTTCTGACCTTCCATAAATCTCGTGTGAAGCCAACAAATGCCAGGGTGAGCTCTGCTCTCTTCCCCCCCAGAAAGCCAAGGAGTGGAAATGAGGGGAACTCTTCTCAGCTTGCCCTTTTCACCTTTAGGACTCATCTCCCAGCACTGCTGCTGGTAGCCAGCAGCCTGGTGACACTATCAAAGGAAAATAGAGGTTAATTCTATTGTCATTACTTATTATTGTAACATCAGGCAGCTGTAACAGCTCATTCATTAAAATATCCTGATGGTGCTGGTAGTGGATCGGTGAATAGGAAACAGGCTGGTTTGGGGTGTACAAACTTCGCTGCTCAAAATCATTCTGTTTGCAAAACAAAGTGTTTAAAAAAAACAACCCTTTATTTATTACATAAATAATGAGGGAAACTAGTTTAGAAATAAAACTAAGGATAGCATAAAATAAAAATAAAAGAGAAACTAGCTTAGAAAAGGGTCTTCTCAAATGAAATGCTGCTAGACTCAAATCCATCAGGCTGGGTAGGGAAAAGCCAGCCCAGAGATGCTCTGCTGCATTCAGCCTTGCTTCCCCTGATGCAATCAACGTGGCTAAGGGGATCCCACATACCTCCAGGTCTGTCCGTAATAAGTAGTTAATCAGCCAATTAGGGGAGCCAACAATTACAAATTGGGAAGAGGAGAACAAGGAAAGAAGAAAGGGAGTGAGTCAAGGTAGGCTGCAATCCCTTTGAAAAGGTTTCTAACATTAACTCCCAAAGAATTATAGTTCTACCGTACCTTGACTGATTTGTTTCCCCCCTTCCTCCCCCTTCCCCTTTTCCTACTCGTTGGGTCAGTTAATTGGCTGATTAACTAGCAATTACCTCTGGGACCAGCTCTATATAGGGTCTCTTTTAATCGAGAATTTTATTGACAAAGGCACCAGAGCAAATTCATCTCTGGTGTAAGCTTGCTGGAGTGAATGGCCTGACACCCAGCACAAAGTTGATCCATTGTACCACGGGCACTGTGTTTTTAAAGCATTTGATTAACTCAGAACTTTTAAAATTGCATTCCTTTTCTGCAAGATCTGTTCATTTTGAGTAGGAGAGGGAGCAGGAGCTTGAGAGGGAAGTCAGTCGATGTCTGGAGCAGCAAATCCCGCAGCCCTGGCTCTGGGTGATGACAGAACAGCTACACAGGGTGACACCTCCCTTTTTTCTCAGGCTGGCACTGCTGCAGGCTGGCTGGCACGGGCTTTTCCCTCAGCATGTGCACAGTGATTAATTGGCAGCCCGGAGGGTGGGGGGCAGCTCTTATCATTGGCCTGGTGTGCACAGCTGAGTTCCCCAGCCAGGGGAGACTGTCCCTAACAGTATTTGGGGACTCAACATAGAGAGTGAAGCAGCTCAGCTGTCCTTGGTTCCTTTTCAGGCCCTGTTTGGACCATCTCCCACATCACTTTCCTTCTCCTGGTTCCTGGCATTCTGCTGGATTCCTGCAGCCCTATCGAGCCGTGTGTTTTGTGCTGCAGGAATCAAACCCAGTGCATTTATTGCACCAGAAAGCTTAAAGGGGACAGTGCAATTAGAAATCCTCCATTCCTGCATATGCCTGCCCTGTCTGGAGCTGCTGCTCCCTCAGGCTGCTCTGCTGGGAAGGGAATGCTAAACTGGGCTGGAGCCTCCCCACACGGTTACCAGGCAGTGGGGAAAGCACGATGCAGGAGGGGATGGAGATCCTGTCCTGGGAGAGCTCAGACCAAAGAGCCAGCTCTGAGCACTGCAGCCAGAAGGCAGAGGATCAGATTATTGAGGGATCTGGCAAATTCCCTAGAACACTGGGGTCTGGCAGGAACACATCCCTCCCGGCATGAAAGGGGCTCTGTGTTTTACAGTTTCAAACAGCTCACGGGTTAAAGATAGGCTAGCCTGGGAATGGAACAGCTTAAAGACCAGGAATATGGGATATCTGTGGGCAGGGAAGTGGGGGAAAGAATGGCTTTTTCCCTTGCTAGGCAAGGACAAAAAAGTCCTGCTGCAGACGAGGCAGTGACAGGTTCAGCAGCAGATCCGTGTCTGATTCTGATTGTGGAGCTCCAGATGCTGCAAGGAGCAGCGCAGGCAAAGCAGTTTTGCAAATTCAGAGACAAAAGGCGGAGGTGTAAGTCCTAAAAGTGACAGGGGATATTTTATAGAGGTAGAGGGACAGAGGTGGGGCATGAGATTCCATCCTGTCCCACTGCAGCTGTCCAGAATTAGTGATGATGGCACATTCTGTAGCCAGCAGTGCCAGCTGGAAGTGTCTCTGTTTCTACCTGGACATCACCTCTGCATGGCTGTTCACTCTCAGTCCTGTGGTGAGGGCATCATGTAAATGTTTTCTTGCTACACACCAAATTTTCCTGGCTAATCCAAGCTGTCTTGTTAAAAATGTATCTGACACAGGTCCCTATATAATAAAAAATGCTGGTATTTTTGATAAAGCCTAGTTAATCCTTTCTCTTTCAAACTTCTGCACTTGGAATGAAAGGAGATTTGGGCTGGAAAAAGCAGAAAAAGAGGGAGAAGTCACTTTTTTTTTTCCTAATGAAAACATGCTATCTGGTTCAGGGAGCAGCTGAAAAAAAAAATCAGTGGAAGAAAAGCCTTATCATAATTGGTCTCCTTACAAAAGACACTCGCTTTGCTGAAAAAACTCTGTTATCCTCATAGTGATAAGAAACTTGTAATAGAATTCCCAGGATCTGAGGGATGTGGTTATTAGAGGGAGAGAGTAGCTTTGCCTATCTTTGAAGTAAATTCAATCCCACGAGGTATTTTGAGTCTGAGATCACCTGATACCCAGTTTACATGTGAACTAGAGAACAATACATTTGAATTATCATAAAAGTGATAAAACGCGTTCCTCAGATCCAGACAAAGCTTGTCACTTTGGTGGTCACAGCTCTGAACTTCCCTGGAACACAGCTCATCCTAAAGCTGGATATTTATCAGTGTTGTGGAGGGACTTAGGGGAGAACTCACCCAGAAACATTATGGATTACAAAAAAAATTCCTGGCTTTAAAGCTAAAGGCTTTAGAAGCCTCAGATTAAGGAGAGATATTCCTCAGGTGCCAAATGGGCTGCATGGAGGCAGGAGGCCAGACAAAACTCTGTTTAGAACCTTTTAAAAGCAATGTATATTTGCCTTTTATAAAATAAAATTTAAATTTAGAGGCAGAAGCAATAAGTCTGTTCCTGGCCATGAAGGGAGGAAGGAAGTGCAGGCAGGCAGAGAGTCAGGAGTGCAGCAGCATCTCTGATCCACCTCAGTGTAGGAGCTGATGCTTCTTTATTCCTCCTTCCTTCCCCTCTGCTCTTTCCACAAACCATTAGAAGAGGTTTTCAGCCATGGCAGAGTGTAAAGGGAATGGGTGACAGGTCCAGCAACATATCCCAGGACCTGCTAAAATCAGGATTTCCTATAGGCTGGAAGAGTTCTTTCCATCCTGAGCCAGTGGGGGTCTATAAGCCAAGAGGTGGATGCTATGCTGGGCACTCAAACATTCCAAATCTTCTGTCCTTGCAAAGGGAATGAGGGAAAAGGGATTTTGTGTAAATTGCTTAGTAGAAGATTATCTTGAGAAGGCGCAGTTAGTCCTCTGCAGCACAGGACACCAGTTAGGGACATTCTCTATCTAGGAAAATGCACAACCTGTTAGAAGTGATAAATAAAAATGATTTCTCACAGCTTTTGAAACTCCGCTTGTCCTGAGCTGGGCAACTGTCAGAGCGATGGTGGAAAGGTGTAATCAGTGTGGTTTTGGGGCTTGCTAGAGAAACAAGGACCTGGATGCTCTATGTAAAACCCAAAGGAGTATTTTGTGTATCTTATTTTTATCCCCTACTCATTTAATGTCTCCTAATGTTGTGCTGCCTCCAACATTCTGATGGGGTAGAGGGAGAGGGGGTCTTTAATGGGTGCTAGTTTATATCTCCATGGTGTCATCAACTCACTAGCAGTGACAGTGGCCTCTTTTCAAAGGTGTGGGGTGGCAGACCCTCTCCCAGCTGTGGGATTCAGGCAGCTTTTACTGACTGCTAAACATGGATTAGACATGTGAGGAGTGACAGCTCAGGCAGCCCATCCTAACAGCAGCAAAGATATCCCAGAGCAGGAGAAGAGGAAGAGAACTGGCTGCTCTCCAGTTAATCAGGCAGCTCCCCCCTTGGGATGTGCTGTGCCTCTGCCCTGCGCCCCTCCTGGCCGGGAGGCTGCTCCCTCCCTCTGCCGCCAGGAGTGACCACGGCAACGCAAACAAGTTGGGAGCAGTGATATGTACTGTCACCTTTGCAAGAAATGAAAAACACAGGAGCCCAGCGCTCCTGTTTCCCTTCTCCTGCCCCCATGCATCGCTGCAGAGGCTCTGAACAGACGAGCCCACTATTACAATGTTGTCAGGGTCCTGCTAGTTTTCTAGTTCATATCCTTGTTCCTGCTGTTTGCTAAGTACTTGTTCACTGTGACAGCTTTCAGCAAAACAGAACACACTGAATGCTTCTTTCCAAACAGCTCTGTCCTGCTGGGCTTCAAGTGAAACAAGCCCTTCAGACTCCATCATGTGAACTTTTCATAAGGAACAATCTCCTTTAGACAATTCCTTTCAGAGATACTATCCGTGAAACTGGGACTTGGGGATGAGGTGACATCACAGCCTTCTTCCTCTGGCCAGGGTCATGGCCACCAAAGTTGTATTTGTTAGGAGGCCTCCACATGGCATGGTGCATGATTTCCTTAATTACCTAATGTTTCCCCATTAAAAAAAAAATAAAATCTGCAACCACTTGGAAGGGTATTTTAGTATGTTTTCTGTTGAAAGAAAAGCAAAGGCTTTTGTGCAAACAGTCAGATCCTGGCTTGTGAAAATCAGAACTGATTAATGAAAACATAACTAGCCTGCAGTTAAATCTTAAAGGCAGTTGTGCCAGAGCTGGTGGATTTCCCTGGTTGGTGTCTGTTCCTGGTGCCATTCCCTGTGGGCTCACCTGTGCCCTTGCTGGTAGCAGCCAGGTGAAGGAAAAAGCAGGAGGTTTGAAGAGCAAGGCAAGGTGTGCATGTCCTTTCCACTGAATCAGCACATAAATGGGGAAGAAAAGGCTGGCTTAGAGAGTCTGGGAGTGTGCAACACCTTCATGTGCACTTCAGCACAAAGAACTTGGCCCCGTGGCTCTCCTCCTGCCACACTGCTGAGACCTTAAAGAAATTCCACCACTTTTCCAGGAGGTGGAATTGGAATTGCTGATCCATGAAAGGTGTCCCAACCCAAATCCCACCGAATATCCACAACGCCAAATATCCGCCATGCCTGGGCAGGGGAGGAAAAGTAACATGGTAAAAGCATCAGAGAAGCAGTCACAGGGAGGAAACTGAGGGGAAAGAAAAGTTTCAGGTTTAGGGTTGGATCCAGAGAATGATCCTTTGGGTAGTGATGTATCCTGTGGATACAGGAATGGAGATTTAAAGTGGTTTTGTGCTTTTAACTATTCCTGGTTTGTTAAGTTAAATATGAAAAAAGGTATCTCATGAGCGGCTTGATATTTTATTCTGGTATTTTTTTTTACACTGTATTAAAGAAATGTTCTTCTGCACCGCATTACAGAAAAAGAAAACCCCAAAGAGCATCAATAAGGCATTGCCCTTAGATGACTTAAAATGCTAATTGGAAAGGAAATCTAAGAAAAATGTCCTTCAGCCCAAGTGATGTTTGATCCTTCATGAGAATGTGTTAATAACATGTCAGCTGCCTAGTGGTGACACTCGTAGCTGGAAACTCTTTGTTTATCCAACTTCCATGATTAAATGTAGAATTATGAGCTCCAGAATGTGTCTTTCCCTTAACACCGTTGTATAAGATGTTGTTCTTTAACTCAGATGGTGGTTTTTTTCCCCTCTGTACTTCTCTAAATGTTATTTTCTGAACAAGGTTTGATTTACGTGGCTGAGTCAATCTGTCGGCCAAATTTAAAGGGCAAGTGAAAATTTATATGAAAGTTTTGTCTATAACATATGTATTCTTTAAGATTCTGTAAGATTCTGTACCATCTTTGGATGAAATTAATTGTAGAGACTAAAAAATTTACTTTATTACATCCAGAAGTAGCAATTTAGTTTTTCTGACTTCCTATAAATCTTCATTCATTTTCAGTCGGACCAGGGAACTTTTTTTTTTGTCTGGCCAATAATTCAGGACTAAGAATGTGTGACACCAAAGAAGCAGGCCTCTCTTTTTATCCCACATGCTTCTAATGAGAAATATTCATTTATATCTGCAAAAAGCTATGTATCTTGCCTGCAGGGTTCTGGATGAAGTCAGTAAAATTGGGGCAAGCTTGGGGCATTTTTGGAAATTTGTGCACACATAGAATTGTCCTATTGCTGCTGTCGTGGAAGCCTTTCTTCTTCCCAGCTGCATCCCACCTTGATGAAAAACCACTTCCATGTGCAATTCCACAGGTATTTTTGTGCCCAAATAAAGAAGGAAAGTTGGAGGACAAATTTTAAAGACATTGAACAGACAGTAGCTCTGCTAGAGTTTGGTTGGAGCATTTACAAATGCTCTGCACTTGTGATTCCCTCACTGATATGGAGAAGGGAGACCATCCTCAAACTCAAGTGTTTATGTCTGTTTCTTTTTCTTCTCACAGCTCAGTGCTGTGCAGTTCCCACTGAGGGCACTGGGGATTTTTTAACACAATAATCTAAGATATTGAAGTAATTTTAGCAACAATTAGTGGCTAATAATTAATCCTGCTGAAAAAAAAAAGAACAGAAGGAAAGGACCGCTGAAGAGTCTCAGAATATTTACAAATCAATTTGCCTTCATGTCTGTTCTGCATGTAACCATAATGAAATCATACTTGGCATTAAATACTATTGCTCTGGTGTGGTTTGCCTTAAGATGTTCATTGTATCCTAAGCTGTCCAGTTCACATCCAACAGGGACAGGCTGTGATAATCAACCAGCTTCAGGGTCAGCCAGGTGTGGGAGTGGGTCACAGAGCCCGGGCTGTGTAACCTGTGGCCGTGCTGTACAGAAACTCATAAACAACAATCTGTTTCTGCTCGTTCTGCGTCTTTTATACTCAGAACACAGAGGAGAGGAAGAGAAATGTCTGCATGGGGGAGAACTCGAGCACGGAGTTATCTGCAATCCTGCATTCCATTTGTTTGCGCTGTGCAGAGAAGAGGAACTCCGGTGCTCGCCTATTTCCCTTTAAAAGCGCCCGTCCCAGGTTTCAAGTGCAGGCTGGAATAAACACAAACAAACGTCGTATTCATTCAGCTGGGGGCTTCTGGCATTCACCCCTCCGCATTCTCTCACCCCTCTCAAAACTGAGAAACGCACGTTTCCAAGCGGGGGGGATGAGGAGGCGCTGGGATGGAGCTTTTTTTCTAAGCAACCCTTGCATTTTCACGATTCATTAAACCCTTTCTGCCTCGCGTGTAATTGGACCCCTCTCATTTACATGCATGAGGGATGCATAACTCCGGGAGAGGTGCTGCGGTCAGGGGGTGGAGGGGGAAAAAAAAAAATAAAATAGAAAAGAGAGGAGCCGGCCCTCGGGCGGCCAGGGTGAAGGAGACACGGGAAAACTTGGCGAGGGAGAGGCGTGCAGAGGCTTTGGGTCTCTGGCAGGAGCCGGGGCTGTGCCAGGGGAAGGGAAGGATGCTGGGCGAGCTGCCTCGCCTGACCCCAAAGCCGCCCGTGCAGCCAGCTCGGCTCCCCGCAGAAGGGCTGCTCTGTGCCCGAGAGGCACCCGATTGATTAATTAATTAATGAATTGTGGCTGGTAGGGCGTCCGGGGGTTCACACCCCACCTGCCGAAGCTGTTCTGGGATGGTGGAAGGGAAAAGATCCTATTCCTCCCTCCCTTTGCACCATGGAAAATAACTCTTCACGTCCAGTGGAATTTTTTTTTCTTGCAAGGCGATGTCAGAATTTTAGTAAGCTTGTTCATGGTGAGGAAAAGCCTCCAGCCAGAGGGTGAAATATTTAGCTGGTGTTTTATACTGCTAAATTTCTATTTAGGAAACTGCACCTTGCTCTCAGTAGAAACTGCTTCTCTCTTTCTCTGCACAGGCTCTGTGCTGCTCATCTTCACAAAGTTGCTGTGGCAATGCTGAGGTGTGTTTAAAAAAAGCTCTAACATCACTGGCAACTCCTGATTTATCAGTAAGGTGGAGAGATAATCAAGCTTGTTAAGATCTAGATACTGAATAGCAAAGCTCATTTTCTAAACTGTGTTTTTAACTCTATAATGCAAAGACAGATTGCCTGGATATGTCAGACAAGAAATGAGGCTCTGGTGTCTGCCCTGCGGGAGAAGAGCCAGTTCCTCCCCAGGAATACCTGCTCTTCCTGCCAGCCCTGCCCGGGGCTGCACTTTCCAGCCCTCCCTCAGGGGATCAAGCAGGAATGATACTTTTCCTGCTAAAAAGAACCCAAGAAGCTGATGCTGTGGGCAAAGTGTAAATATCCTCACATTCCAGAGGAATTTGTGGGAAGGGACTCTGCCTGGCATGGAGCCTCTGTAATTTACTTCTAGAGACAGCAGTTGGCTTTACATGTCTTAAAGATGCTGCTTTATGGTGGTAATAATTTGGTAATTTTTAAACCCTTAACAGAAAACAAGGAATGGGATATGACCCCGTGGTGTAGCACTTAGAACTGTGTCTTTTGTTAAGATTTTTTAAAAAAGTTTTTATTTTTTCTAATGATTTTTTATAAACAAGTTGAGTACTTTTGATGGAAGAAAACATTGAAACACTATCAGGGCTAACATTTGCTTGCATGTTGTTAATGGGAAAAGTTTTTAAGGGATGAAATATAAAGAGTACATAGATATATTAATGAGCGTTTCTTCTAAGCTCTTACTTTATATGCTCAAGCCCATCTTTTAGCTTAACTTCTATTTAAAAAGTTGAAAGAAACGAGGAAATCCCTGCAGAGAACAGCCAGCCACACTTCTGAATTTCAATGTGTCCTTCTAGACGAGCGCCTTTTATTTTAAATGGTGAAGTTGTTGCTTTAATCAGGAGACAATCCTTATATATTAGTTGTGCTGGCTTATAATTGTAAGAGCTAAATGATACACAAAACTGGATACACATCTTTGCAGGCCGGTTAATGGGGAGGACTGAAAGCAAAAGTAAACACTAACCTAGCAAAATAAAAGAAGTTAAAAGATAAGTGTTAAGGACCTTTTCCTTTTTTTTTTTCCTTTTTCTTTCTTTTTTTTTTTTTTTTTTTT
>VZDJ01000058.1:1607578-1623915 GCA_008694505.1 Cyanoderma ruficeps | reverse complement strand
AAAAAAAAAAAAGAGGGAGAAAAAGAGAGAGAGAGAGAGAGAGAGGGAAGAGATTCTCAATGCTGATGATTGCCCTGTTCGAATTATGGGAGTGAAAGCCCGGGCCCCCCTAACCTACTGTCTATAAAGCAGAGCTTTGAAAGAGAGCTGTGCCCTACAAAAGCTGTCAATCTCCCCTGCCCCGAAAGCCCGGGTTCACATGGATTCCAGTGACAGCCCTCCTCCCCCACACACAATACATCAATCTGTCTCTCCCCCGAGCACCCAGGGCCCATTGTGCGGCCCGCAGGTGCCTCACACAGCACCCATGGCCGCCCTGGGAACGGCCCCACAAAGGGCCCGGCCGGGCAGATGGGCCGGGGGGACAAACGGGGCAGCCCACGGATAGCCGGGCTGAGCCTTGGGAAGGCTGGCCTGGAACACAGGCTGGGCAGAGCGAGAGGATAAAGCTGGTGTTTACTGCAAGGCCTCCACCTTGGGCAGGACAGGGCCTGACCAGGGCTACACCCAAAGTGGACCTTAGTCCACCAGTGCAATGGTCACAAAATGGCCGACAGGTCACGAGGTCTTACATTTTCATAAGTTTTGGTCTATTTGCCTATTGGGGTTTAATTGTCCCATTACAGCTTCAGGTTGTGAGGTCCCATCCTTCTTTTCTCACTTCAGTCCTCCATTGTTTGTGCTTTTGGGCCTGAAAGTTCTCCTTGGTCCTCAGCAGGAAAAGAATTTGTTTTGTCTCCCAACTCTGTGAAGAGAGCTTACTAACACTTTTTGCTCTTCTTAATATGAGGCTCAGAACTACACCTAAGCAGCACAGAATCTGAAAACATGAAAGCTGAAACTTAAGGTGTCAAGGCCTTTGCTCCTTCGGGGCTGTTCCTGCTGCAGATCAGCCTTTTCCATCCCCCTTGGCAGACCTGGCAGCCCAGCAGAGAGCAGGGTTTGGTGCTTGGTTGCTGGCATGTGGAAAAGCAGGTGTTGAGATGGACGGCAGCATTTCTGAGGGCTCAGGAAGGACAGAGGCAGCGGCTGCTCCTGCCCAGAGAGCTGGGAAGGAGCTCAAACTCTCTTCCCCATGTCTTAATGGGCAAACAAGCCTTGGGGATCTGTCTGTTCTGAATTACCAGTGTCTGTCTGGCACAAGGGGAAGTGGACACCCAGCTGTCCAGTCCTGGTGGCCCTGAGAGGAGCTGACTGCATCACTTGGTCTTGGGCAGTGAAGTGCTGGCCTAGAACAGCATCCCAGGTTTTCTGCAGACCTTGAATAAACTGCTCTGTCACTTGGTGTCTCAGCTGGCCTCCATATGAGATGGAGTGAAGGTTTTTTCTCTTCTTTCCTTGTTGATAGGAGCTATAAATTTTGGGAGATGGAGATGTGTCTGTGTGCTCGTTCAGGAGGCAATTCCTGCCTTAAATCAGTGACAGAAGAAATGTGGACGACACAGAAGAGCTGCTGAGGCACTGTGATAAAGAGAAACAAAGGTGATAAAGGTGACACTGGTTTTGCTGCTGCTGTCCACATCTGAGCTGTGAAAATGCCATGTTTTGCCTTGTTCTGCCTTCTCCTTCAGATCTGCAGGATTGGGTCAGGTTTGGAGAATCCAGAGGACAGCCATGGAGCCTGGAGTGACAGAGAACTGCACAAGGAGGCTGAACATGGAGAAGAGGGAGTTCATCCCTCACATGCTGCTACAAGAAGTGTGTAAATGACTTTTACTGCTGGGTTTTCCCAGCTCTTTAGTGCACATGACTTCTAATCTCTTCTACTGGAACTACACTGTCTTCTCAAGAAGAATTGCAACTCTAAATTTGCCCAATACCCTTGCCTTTACTGACGTTAAAATTTGCGTGAAATAAGCTGCTTTCAATTCCCCTTTACACACATCAAAATTAAGTAAGCAAACAAAAAAATAACAGCGCAAGCTTGACTTCTTAAAGCTCCTTCCCAGATTATTTTGTTCTAGGGTGTCCCAGGGAGTCTCCCTTTCTCCTCAGCAGTGCCACAGCTCTGTGTTCCAGAGCTGCAGGTTTGGCTGGGTGCTGAGGACATCCCAGAGCTCTGTGGTGTGGCTCCTGCAGCCCAGAGCTGAGTGCAGGCTAATTGCTCAAGTATTTCCTTTGCACTTGGTGAGGTTCTGCTTCAGCGGCTGCAAATTAAAGTGACACTGCAATTCAAGCCAGCACAATGAAATGATGCTCCTGCTGCTTTGATGTTGGTCCTTAGATAGATAACTCCTTGAAAATAAGAAAAAAGAGGAACTGCTGACTAATTTGGTACTAAGCACCAGCCAGAGATCAAAAATGACCACGTGCAGAGCCTGCTTGTAGGAGTGGTGATAACATCTGTAGGTGAAGACAGGCAAAAATCATCTGGTTCACCTGCAGGTGTTAAGAGTGTTCCACTTTGCTGGCTGAACAGCTACATTTCAACTTCCATTTCATTTGGGTGCTTTATAAACACCGCAGCCAGAGCTGGGGCTGAGAGAAACAGCAGTGCAGCACAGTCCAGGTGAGCCTATGGACAAAACTGTTTGCTTTGAGCTTATTTAAGGAAAATATCCCAGATGGAGGATGCTCTGTGGCAGTGAAGCAAGGAGCTGAGTATCTGAACAGAAATGGTTGCATGGCTGTTGACGTTTTCTCAGTGTGGACTGACAGAGCAGCTTCAGGCAGATTTTGAGCCTCCTTCCAAAATACAGGGCAAAAGTAAATTCACGCTGGTGTTGACTTGTTTGAACAATTTTTTTTCTTACAGTATGAGAACAAATGATCCCGTTGCCTGATATTTCCGGTTTCCTTAATTCTCCTTCAAGACTAGATGAGTGTATTCTTCAGTGTATCAGAACATAGAAAAGCTTAGTTGATCCAAGTTGATCTTTATTTACAATGGGTTCCTACTGATGTC
The DNA here is from genome assembly GCA_008694505.1 of Cyanoderma ruficeps. Taxonomy (NCBI): domain Eukaryota; kingdom Metazoa; phylum Chordata; class Aves; order Passeriformes; family Timaliidae; genus Cyanoderma; species Cyanoderma ruficeps. The sequence goes on along the minus strand of VZDJ01000058.1, from coordinate 1,621,010 downwards.
AATAGTAACTTTGCCCCCGAGTCTTGTATTGGAGTCTTAAAGCAATTCTCATCCTCACTTCTGTGAATGTTGCTGTCAAGTTGCAGCTTTTGTTCCTTTTTCAGGGCTGGGCTGGCTCCAAAACCCCTCAAAGATTCAGTGTTGAATATAGTTCACTATATTCAGGTCTGTTCAGCCTGTGCTGGGACAGGGCAACAGTGCAAAATAAAAATTAGCAGGGTAGCATCCTACTTTGCCTTTCTTCTGGACCTCAGCTTTTAAATTGTTGTGGTGCCCTGGGTGACTTTATGATGCTGAATTGTATCCCCATTTGTCTGTTGAGCGCAGAAATAAGTTTTGTGCCTTTAAAACTAGAATTGGGAGCGAAGGGAGGGGGAGAAGGAAAAGCATTGGAATTTTTTCACAGCTGTATTCAAAAATATAGAGATAAGAGCTTCAGTCTTCTCTCAGTGCATGTTGTCTGCAGTGGACAGCAGGAGAGAGCTCTCCTTTGCTTTTAGTTAGGTTTTTTTTGGCTAGATGAGGCAGAGAAATTCCCTGAACTGTGACTTTTCCTGGAACTGATCAGCCTGCTCTGGACTGAAAACCCAGAAAAACACAGGGAGCTCACACCTGTGGCCCAGGACGGGGCATTCCAGCACCAGAGGGGCTGAGAGACACCCAGTGAGCCGAGAAACACCCACAAAAGAGACTTTCTCTCTCTCTCTCTGAATTTGCCATCTCTTCAGAACAGCGAGAAGTTGCATTGTTTAATGTTATTCATTTTTCCATGTTTGTGAGTACTTTGCTTGTTAAATAAATAGTTTTTTCCTCTTTTCTTGAAGGAGGTTTATCTCCTGAATAGGTGGGGGGAAGGGCCACTGAATTTTGCCTTTTAGGGAATCACCCCTTTGGAAGTTTCCTTCCAAATTTGTCCCAAACCAGGACACGTGGCCACCAGTGACATGTAAACGTTTCCCTGAAGGCAGCAGTCCACCAAAGATTTTTGAGACACTCTTGCCTTGACCAGGCAAAAACCTCCTTGATGTTCCTGACCACTTTGTTGTGATTATTTGCACAAGAAGTCAGGGTCTGGCAGTCCTGGCTACACCGTGCTCTGAATCAAGCTTTGTTCTCCCAGACTTAAACACTTAAACTTCTCTTAAAAAGAGAAGCTTAAATCTACAGGTACAGGAATGAAGTAGTGTAAATACAACACCTCTCTTCAGGGGTAGCTGCTATCACTCAACAATAAATAAAACCCACAAGGCTGGATCTTCAAAAGACCTATCTTCTTCTTTCTTACATAAGCAACCTCTTGCATACACAAAAGTTAAAAATAAAGGCACAGCCTGGCCACTAAGATGAGCTCAGTAAGATCTGATTTGCAGTGCGGAAAGTGGAGCTGAGCTGTGGAAGTGATTCATTACCCCTGCGTTCAGCTCCAGCACAGTGTTGCAGACAGTTATTCTGGGCCTTAATTGCTTCTGTTAACATCATATTCTAGAGCTCATTAGTGATAAACAATGTGTATTAATATCATTCAGACAAGAACTAAAGATTAAGGTGGAAATCCATTTGCTGTGATGGCCATTAGTCAATTCAGAGCTGTTGAATGATGCTTGAGAATCTAATATGAATTGGGAGAGTCAATATTTCATCAGGCAGATCCTCTCATCCTCCTGTGAAAAGTTCTTTGTCTAAAAAAAGTTACTTAATGAAAAGTGCGTGCTTGAAAAGGACGCACACAAAGTCCTGCCCTGCCGGTTTCCAGCAGTTTCAGTCCTAAAGGGTGGGCCAGGCCTGTTTTGGGTCTGATGGGAGCATTTCATAATGATTCTCCCAGTGCAAGTCTCCCCAGTGTTGCCAAATTAATTCTCTTCAAATGTAGAGACTCCTCAGCTTCAGTTCCATTTTCTGGCCCAGGCAGGTTACTTTTCGTAAGGGAATACATGCTGGGATTTCTCCAGATGTGACTGGCTGAGGCCAGTTTATTGCTTAGTTTTGTTCTTAATTAATACTGGGGAGACCCCACAAATGGCTCAGCACCAGGGGGATGAACATGAACAGCACCAGTGGCACAAATAATCTCTTCACACTCGGAAGTGTTGCCTGGTCCTTTCTCACACACCATTTCTTCTCCCCTTCTCCCTCAGCGCCAGAAAAGTCCATTTCTCTTCATAACTTTGCTTTGACTGTCTTTTCCTTTATGGTGTAGAGGACCCACAGTGCTGGAGCCTGTGTGATCTGAGGAACAAACTTGGTGTGGGTGATGGAAAGGTGAAGCAGCAGTTTCAGGGCCCAGCTGTAGATTTTTGTAGTAAGATGTGGAGTATCTTCAGAGAGTTCAAAGAAAAACAAAATCTTTAAGATTAAATTTAAGAAACTGCTTTTTTTAAATAGTTTATTTAAAAAAATATATGGTAGAGAGGTAGCATGGCTGTTGAGTTAGTTACATATAAATCAGGAGGTCTGGAAAGGAGTTTATAAACACATACAGCCCAGCTTCAAGCAGGGATTTCCTACCTCCAGTGAAGGTGTGAGTTCTTAAAAAATTACAGGATTGTACACTGAAAGGTCTTGCTTGTGTGGGCTCATAAAGTATCCTTGCTTGGAATACATCTCCAAGATAAGATTTGTTCAACTCTGGGAAAAATGTTGTAACCTGTTCATGCAGGAGGTCAGACAAGATGATCCTAGTGCTGCCCATCTTAGCCCCCAGAACCCAAACTTCTGTGAAAGTTGGGAAAGTGCTAAAAAAAATCAGCTGGATGTATTTGAATGAAATAACCTGTGATTTCTTTTGGTAAGTTTCACGTGTGAATTGCCTGTCCCTCACCAAAGGAACACAAATTTCTGCCACTTTTTTTTTCTTGTTTGTTATCTGGAAAGTGATTCAACTAAAGAAATTACTCCACCCCACACCTAAGCAAGTTAGCTAAAGGCTTCTGCTATCAGAAGATCACCTTTTCCCCTGTGCTGAGTGTCTGCAGAGGCGTTTGGGGTGATAATTGCTAATGTCAGCACAATGATCTCATGTTTAGCCTCGGTTTTTATTTATTCTCCAGCGCAATCATTATTTTCTCTTTTCAGCAGCGTTAAGAGGGCATTTCAGTTTACAGGAGGCTGCACAGCTGAGTGAGTGGCTGCCTTTGCCAACCCTCCGAGCTTTTCAGAGCACAAATGCCTCGAGTTACCCTTCTCACTTGGCTCAGCGAGAGGCTCTAGGTGTCCAATGCCCACGGCTAATCCTGCCTTTATTCCTCCCAGCTGCGGGCTGGACGGGCTTTGCAGCTCCCGCAGGAACGAGCCAACAGTGCCGGGCTCTTCCCCGCGGCGGGGAGGCACCCGGGGCCGGGGACAGGGAATGGGGACAGGGAGTAGGGACAGGGACTGAGGGTAGGGAGCGGGGACAGGGAGTGAGGACAGGGAATGGGGACAGGCAGTGAGGGCAGGGAGTGGGGACAGGGAATAGGGACAGGGAGTGGCGACAGGGACTGAAGGCAGGGGATGGGGACAGGCAGTGAGGGCAGGGAGTGGGGACAGGGAATAGGGACAGGGAGTGAGGACAGGGACTGAGAGCAGGGAGTGAGGACAGGGAATGCCACCTGTTGCGGATGCCACACCGAGCGGGAGGCTTTGGGAGCGGCTTCCACAGGGAGCTGGATGCTTTAGTAACAGGTTCCACATGAAGCTGGGTGGTTTAGAGCAGGTTCCTTCCTGAGCAGGATGCTTTAGGACCAGGTTCCTCACTGAGCTGGGTGTTTTAGAGCAGGTTCCTGACCAAGCAGGCTGTTTTAGATCAGGTCCCACACTGAGCTGGGTGTTTTAGGAACAGGTTCCATACAGAACTGGGTGTTTTAGGGCAGGTTCCACACAGAGCAGGCTGTTTTAGATCAGGTCCCAGCCTGAGCTGGGTGTTTTAGAAGCAGGTTCCACAGTGAGCAGGATGCTTTAGGAGCTGGCAGTAACTACCTGTAATGCTTTAATTCACTCCCATGTCCAGATTTTTCCAGGCTAGAGCTCAGGTAATGCCCTCCTCAGCTGCCACTGGTGTTCAGGATGCTACAGGAGGAGAAGCACTCTTGGGATTGCTACAATTTGTCAAGGAATTGCATGTGAGCCCTCTCCTGTTTTGATTTTTCAAACTTCACATCTCTATGTCACCTCTCCCACTGCCTGCACAAAGCAGGTCCAATTCTGGCAGGTGGCTCAGGGCCCTGTGCTGCAGAATTTACAGCTGCCTCGTGTTCTGAACTGCTGGAGTTCTCTCCTCAGGCTCTGGTGAGTCCTGGGCTGTGTGGAGATCCCAAGGGTGCAGTTTGGGCTGTGTGATGGTGTGGTGTGGGATCTCCTGCACGGGGAGATGAAGCTGTGACCTCCCTGTGGAGCAGCCACAGAGGAGCTGGCAGGGACAGCCTCCTCAGCTGCCTCTTGGCCAGCTCACCACCCACTCACTCTGACACACCCAGCTGAGTGTGGAACCTGGTCTAAAAACACCCAGCTGAGTGTGGAACCTGTTTCTAAAACACCCAGCTGAGTGTGGAACCTGTTTCTAAAACACCCAGCTGAGTGTGGAACCTGCTCCTAAAGCATCCAGCTGAGTGTGGAACCTGCTCCTAAAACACCCAGCTCGCTGTGGAACCTGGTCTAAACCACCCAGCTCAGTGAGGAACCTGCTCCTAAAGCATCCAGCTCGGGGTGGAACCTGCTCCTAAATTCCTGGCTGAATTCCTGCTGGGGTCTGTTAGCCCATGGAAGAGGCAGCACATCCAGAGACAGGCGCCTGGTGCGTTTCCTGCTTGCAGCGGGGATTTTTAGAGGCTGTGCGGTGCTCCTTGGTTCTTCTGCCATCGTGTGGCTGCCAGAGGGATGCTGGGCTGTGTCCTCGGGCGGGGCAGGGCTTGGTTCCCCCAGCAGTGACAGCTTGATCAACTCAAGGTCTGCTAATGAGGATTTGGCTGCCAGCTTCCTCCCTGGCCTCAGTCCTCCTGCAGGAAAAGGGATTGACAGAACTCGGGAAGCTCCCGCTCCTCGGCAGCACAGAGGAATGCTGGAAAGGACCCCTCACTGGGGGTGGAGGAGTTCGGGAGCCTTGTGCCTGCAGAGTTTGGGATGCAGGGCACAGACAGCCTCCACGTGCTGGTGGAGAAAAGCAGGTGCTGTTTTCAGCCACCCCAACCTCTGTCCAGCTCTGGGATCCTCAGTAAAAGGAGGACACAGACCTGCTGGTGCAAATCCAAAGGAGGCCATGAAGGTGGGAATGGAGGGAGCACCTCTCCTGTGGGGAAAGTCTGAGGGTTGGGGTTGTTCAGCCTGGAGGAAGGAAGGCTCCAGGATGGCCTTATTGCAACTTTCTGGAGCCTAAAGGGGCTCCAAGAGAGCTGGAGAGGGACTTCTGACAAGAGCCTGGAGGGAAAGGACAAGGCCTTAAACTGAAGGAGGCAGGTTTAGATGGGATATTGGGAATAAATCCATCCCTGTGAGGGTGGGCAGGCCCTGGCACAGGGGGCCCAGAGCAGCTGTGGCTGCCCCTGGATCCCTGGCAGTGCCCAAGGCCAGGTTGGACAGGGCTTGGAGTAATCTGGGACAGTGGAAGGTGTCCCTGCCATGGCAGGAGGTGGCACTGGATGATGTTTAAGGTCTGTTTGAACAGAAATCATTCCATGATTCAGCTCTGCCCTGCCTAGCAAAGCTGAGTCCCCCCTGGGATTGTTACTGAGCATTTATTAGAGGCCAAGTGACTGGGAGATGCAGAGCAAAAAAAGCAAAGCTCTTCCAAATCTTCTGGTTCTTTCCAGCAATATTAGGGTGGAATGACTGGAATGTGAACAGGAGTATGTGTGAAAACACTGGGAACAAACCCTTGGGTGTGTGATGGGGTATAAATAGATGAAATCGGTATAAGAATGCACCCAAGTAGGTTAAATCACATTACCCAGAGATATTGTAAATGAATACAAGTTCTGCAAATTCCCTCCATTCTACAAAGGAACAGAAAGCAGGGAGCCTTAAATTTTCAATATTTACTTACATTAAAGCAGTGCAACTGGTTAATTTATGATTGATTTATGGTCTTGCAAATGAAATGTATGACAGCAAGAAGCTGAAGTTACGCCTTCCTCACTTTTGTGAAAAGAAGGAGAGAGAGCACATCCCAGCAGCTGCTCAGTGATTCACATCTGGCTGTATCTTCCTGGGGTGTCCTGGGCAGGGTGAGGAGTTGGATCCTGGTGGGTCCCCTCCAACTCAGCACCTTCCACAGTTCTGGGTCCATTCCTTCACCCCCTGAGGCTTTCACCTCATTCCCAACCCCCTGCCCCCCTCAGTGCAGACACAGAGCCACTCTGGGAGCACAACAGTCACTGCAGAGCTGGCTGGGAGAGCTCGTTCCCCTGCCTGGCAGCCACAACTGCAAAGTATAAAGAAGATCCACATCCTCCCCACACCTGTCATCTCACCTCCAGGACATTTCTGGATGGATCCATTTTCCTGACTGTCTCTCCCTCCTCAGAACGGGAGACACAATCCTCCAAACCACACCCCAAACCATGAGTTTCTAAGCCCAAACATTTAAGTGTCTACACATTCAAGCACTAAAAGCTGCTTCATAACTTCTCCACTGCAGAAGGTAAAGGACAGAGAGGCTGCAGACCATGACTGAGCTTAAAATCAGCTGAACACTTCACTCCAAGGGCACTGTAGCTCCAGAGCCTCTGCCCAGCACTGCCCAGACATCAATCCACACACCCCAGAGCTCTTGGCAGACCACTTGCTCCACTGTGCTGCACACAAAGGGCTCAGAGCCCTCAGCAAATGAAGATTTCAGTGAAAGCTTAATTTAAAAGCTAAATATAGTATCAGAATGATGCTTGACAGTGCTCCTCTAAGAAAGTTATTTGCACAAAGATTCCTACCTTTCAAACGAGGATTTGACACCTGATGAGAGCTGTATTTCAAGCACCTTGTTTTCCATTCCTAGAGTTGTCATTGTACCCACTGTAAAATCCCAAATGCTGTATTGACTTGAGATAAAGTGAAAACCTTTAAATGTCTGTGCTGAAGTTCAGGCCCTTGAGGCAAAAAAAACCCCAAAAACAACCCAGTGTTTTATTCCCACCATCAGCATCCGTGTGGGGCCAACAATAACACAGTTACTCAAGCCAAGATATTCCCCTCCTGTGACTTGCTGAGGGCCACAGAGCTGAGCTAAGGGGTCACTCTGCCCCACAACACCCCACAAAACACTTTGGGGTTCAGCTGCCCAGAGCAGGACAGGGCTGTGCCACAAGTTTGGCTAAAGGCAAGTAGGGCTCTTCCACTGCTCTCTGAAAACTGAGCCCACTCCCATGTGGGTTTTTACTTTTTTTTGTTTTGTTTTTGGGTTTTTTGTTGTTTTTNTTTTGTTTTTGGGTTTTTTGTTGGTTTTTTTTTTGTTTTGGTTTGGGGTTTTTTTGGGTTTTTTTGTACTTCTTTTTTTCTTTTATATAGTCTTTGTATTCTTTACACCTACATTTGTAGGCTATTGTACTAGTGGCTCGTTTTCCCAGTAATTTTCCATGCCTTTCCCTAGACACAAAGACAAAGCATATTCCAAGGGCCCCTGTCTTGTCTTGCCTCCCCCTGGCTACCAAGATTGAAAACAGCTCCTCAAGACACATTTTCATCAAGGGAAATATAGGTTGGATATTAGGAAGAAGTTTTTCACTGAAAGAGTGATTAAATACTGGAATGGTCTGCCCGGGGAGGTGGTGGAGTCACCATCCCTGGATGTGTTTAAAGGAAAACTGGATGTGGCACTTGATACCATGACCTAGTTGAGGTGTTAGGGCTGGGTTGGACTCAATGATCTTGAATGTCTCTTCCAACCTACACATTCTGTGATTCTGTGATTCTGTAAACAAAATACAGCAAGTACCAAGGCGGGGAGGTCCTGAGAAGGGGTTTGACCTGGGAGGGAATTGCATCACGACTTGTCCTCCTAATTGGTGATTTTTGTCAATGATGCTAAATTCCTAAAACATCTCAAACTGTATTCATCCCTGTGGGGGTGGGCATTTTGGATATTTTTCCATAACTGCCTCTGGAAGACTTCAATAATATTCACTTTTATATTACCTCCTATATTAATATGATCTCGAAAGCGTGTGTTGTTTCATTTCTGGGTTGAAAAAAGCATCAAAGGTACAACCATCACTCCAGATGACTTTTGTATCCTGTCAGTCTCAATGCCACCTTTCCTCCTGCTGCATGGCCCTGTTGATGCCTTTTGGGTTACCTAAAAACAGAGGCCGGACAAAATCAAGAGAATAAAAAGCAGTTCTATTTATTGAAGGGCCTTCAGGTGCATTTAGAGCAGACAAAGCTCCCCGGGATACACCCAAAAATGGACGACAGGTCATGAGTTTTCACACTTTGACCAGTTTGGTCCATTTGCATACTGGGGGTTAATCTTACAATTACAGCTTCAGGTAATTAAGTCATTTACCCCAAGTTTTCTCCCCCCCAACCTACTTTAGTTTCCATTTCTTGAGGCCTGGGGCAGTGAGGTGTCCTGGATTGCCAGGCCTGGAGAGGAATTGTTGTGTCTGCCCAAAATGGGGAAGCAGCAGCTCTCACTGTGTGTGGAGTTTAGAGTTCCACACTAAAGAACTGCAGGGTTACAAATAGATGAGGAATATAAAAGCCAAAATCCTGAGGCATCTCTGTGTTCCCAAAATGCCCACAGTCTCTGATGGGAAGCCAAGCAGACACACATGGAATTTCCTCACCTCCCACCCCAGCTGACCTCAGGAACTGCTTTGCTTCTGAATACCTGCCTCTGTCATGGCCAGGAGGAGCCCTTGCCCTGCAACGGCACATCTGGTGCCTTGTGCTGCTGCATTAGACTTTGTGACATGGCTTTTGAAAGCAGCCCAAGGTTATCAGCTGTAAAAGCAGCCAATATGACAGTGGAGGTTTATCCAAGCATTGCTGCCAGCCCTGGGACTGACAGCTTGTCAATAGGGAAGAGACGCAGATCAAACAGCACATCCTTGGAGAGGAGGATAAAAATAGGAGAGCAAACCTGCTCTTTCCAAGATGCACAGCTGCCTCAGGGCGTGCTCTTGTCCCCAGAGCCACTCAACAGATGGGTGTCTGCTCCAAAGGCAAACACAGAAGGGGTGAGCCTCTCCCCTGCTTCCTCAGCAGTCACTCAGCAGTGGTTTTTATCAGAGAAAATACCTTGGACCAAAGAAAACCCTTCCAGAGACTCCTGAGCGCCTCCTGGGGAGAAATGTTCCAAAAGCAAATGTTACTGGGTGAGGCAGCCAGGCAGGGGAGCTGAGAGCAGCACAAAGCAGGAGGGTGTTTCAATTTGCCATTCCTGACAATTCCCTTCCTTCCAGAGGATGTGCAATGGAGAACCAAAGCTCACTTTTGCTCTGGATTCCCGGAGCTCAGTGCCAAAAGTACAAGCCAGGCATGTCTGAAAACCTCAACAAACCATTCCCACGTGTCCTTTGCTGCTGATCTTTCCTTCTGCCTACGATTTCCCTCATCTCCTCCTTTCCTTGCTGCTCCTGCCCAAACCTGGCTTTAGGAATCCTCACTCTGCTGCCCACAGACCTGGGGAGGCTGAGCAACACCTGCAGTGCCACCAAACCAGGTGTCCACAGGACTCCCACTTGCCCTACAGGACATGTCTGCATGATTCTGATGCACAAGCCCACAGTGAATGAGAGAGAACAATTAATGGGTATAAAACTTCACGTTGTTTTTCAGCTGAAAAGGAAGTCTGGGAATTTGGAAGGCTGTTTTCTCTCTTTTTCCTTTTTTTTTTTTTTAAGCTGCCTAGTATGTCGGGGGGGAGAAACTAGAAAAGAAAAAGAGAATCAGCCTTTGCATGTGATTCATGTCTAAAAACACCCACACAGCTCGTTGCACTGACCTCAAAAGGCAGAAATGCTGCAGCAAGATACTTCCAGAGAGAGAATCCATGGGCACTAAACCATGGTGAACAAAGGGCTCATGAATTATCAGCTCCTCAGAGCTAATCTGCCAGGCAAATATTAATACAATCACTGTTGATCCCCAAGACTCATTGTTTCCAAGTTACACTGAATTTTTTGAAGGATGGGAAACTTGTCACAGCCTTCAGCAGATCTGAGCTGTGGGAGAAAAGAAACAAAAGAGAAAAACCTAATAAAGCGAGGAAACACTTTTTTCCCTACTGTGTAAGCAAACAGCAGCTGGGCATGGCCAGGATGGCAGAAATTTCTGAGTTGCTTTCATCAGGCTCTTCAGGAGCACTGCTCTCCCGAGGTGGCATTGCCAGGACTGCCCCTCCCAGCCTGTTGCCCTGAGTTTTCTGCCTTCTGTCTTTGTGTTGCATTTCTCATGCAGCTTCATCTAAACAATGTGTATTTTTAGAATGTTTGCATACTTCTCCTCTGAGAGAAGAAATGATTGATGGTGATGTCCACCATCCAGGTTAGAGAGGTGGCAACCTGTGTAGCCAATCTCTTGTCCTCTGTACAAATGTATAAAGGAGTCAGATTTGTAAATAAAGTAGAGAAGAATTGTTCCCTCGCGATGCTCTGTGCCTGCTTCTTTTTCTGTCCCTAAAGTGGGACATGCCCAGCCTCGACAAACCACATCTGGTGACCCCGAATGTGTGAGGACTGCAGCCCGAGTCACACCAGCCTGTCACACATCACTCTGCTCTAGATTCTCTGGGAAGGGAAGGTCTGAAGGGGCTGTCCCTGCCCTGTGCCTGTGCTCTGGCTGCCAGCACAGCGAAACCTCCTTCCTCAGGGGTTTCCCAGCTCAGCCCAGCGCAGGCAGCAGGTTCCTGATGCTCTGGAAGTGAAGAGGATTTATCAAGGCATGATCCAAGGTTCATCCCTGCAACCGATCCAAGCAAAGTAAAATCCAGCCTTTCCTCATCCCAAGTGAAACGGTAAAGGAGGAACTCACTGCGTGGATATCTCCAGGTGAATCTGCACAAATAGTTACAAACTCATCTTCTGTGGTTTGGAGAGCTCCCAGATCCCAGGACTTGGTTTCCAACCTCTTTTCCCGCTGCTTCAGGGGTTCTCCAGACAGTTTCTGACCTCTCCATGAATTTTTGGACTCCTGGCGAAGCAAACCTCTCCATGGAGATGGAATCACTGGGGGGTTTGCATAGAGACCCTGATTTGCTCAGTGCACATCCAAGTTTGGAATTGTAGCCCTCAATGCTCGCCCCAGCCAGCTCTTCCTCAGAGACAAGGAGCAGGCTGCAGCTCTCTGTGGTGTCGAGCACCTCTGTCCAGAGCCAATGAAAATGTTGGAACACCTTTTCCAGGTGAAATCCACAGCAAGAACATCCAAACATCAGCCACAGGTTCAGCCCTTTGAAGACAGGGAAGCCTCTACAGCCTCAGGCTACCAGAGTCACAATATATTCATAGCTAAAAGGAGAAATCCCTCCTATGACAGTCTGAGCACTGAGCCTCCCAGTCCAGGCTCCTCTGCAAAATTCTCTTTTTAGAGTTATTTTGGAATGAGATGATCTGGACATCAGAATAACAAGTTCTTACAATTCATTAAAACCTTACCTGCATCCAGGACAATTTTTCACATTGTTAAACATTGTTCTGGGAAATTCATGAGCTAAAGATGATTGTGCTTCAGAAATGATGTATGCCTGAGGGCAGAACATCTTGTGAAAACGCAGAACAATCTCAACATGCAAACCTGACATTTTAGCCTAAAAGATGAATGAAAAACATTTACTAATGCCCTAACGTACAGTTTAAGAATTTTACAAGAATTTGCCTTTCATTTTCTAAATAGAAATAGTTTTTACAATGAAAAAACCAAACTTGTATGAATAAAAAAAAAATGTAGGGCGGCATAAAATTCTGAGTTTGAGAGATCATGAGTCACGTGCCTGTCCATCAGTTCCTGGGCCACTTCTAACAGAAGCTGAAAGCAAAGGCAAGGAAGGTAAAGAGCAAGATAAAACTGAGATAGTGGTTGTCTCTGACACCTCAGAAGCCTTTCAGCTCCTGGCACTCTGAGCTGATGCAATCCCTCTGTCTCCAGCAGCACTTCAGGGGTGTCTTTCACAGGCTGACCATTTCCCCCTGGACCCCATATAAACCTTTGCTACCCACTGTGGTTGTCGAGGCTGGGAGTGTCCCACTTCAGGGACAGGAAGATGAGCCGGCACACAGCAGCATTTAAGGGAACAACTCCTTTTTTAATTCAAAATCTGACTCCATTTTATACATCTGCACAAAGGTCAAGAGATTGGCTACATACCTCTCTAACCTGGATGGTGGACATCACCATCAATCATCTCTTCTCTCAGAGGAGAAATATGTAAACATTCTAAAAATACACATTGTTTGCATGAAGCTGCGTGAGAAACTTCTGCACAAAGACAGAAGGCAGAAAACTCAGGGCAACAGCCCACGATGTCCCTGTGCAGGAAGATCTCCAGTTCAGCCACTGAGTGAACACCCACAGCCTTTTCCTTGCCTCCAAACTGCTCCTGTCAGTTTTACTGGGTGGCTCCGAGATGTTTGTGGGGGGAAAGAGGCCGGCAGTGAGTGCCCAGCCACTGCCTCCACTCTGCTCATGGTATGTGTACATGATGTGGGCAGGGAGAGGAGATTTTGGAGACGCTGAACGGTGCAGCAGAACAGACACTGGAGCTGAGAACAATAATATAAAGCCCTTTGAGAGACTGATAGGTTCCCCCCCAAGTTGTCACAAGGCAAAAAAAAAAAAAAAATTAAAAAAAAATTCAAAGGCTTCATTGTCAACCTTTCTGCATGAATAAACAATTCAAAAATAGCAGAGTTCCCTTTGATATAAAAAACCTGGCTTCTGCTAAGCGGTGCTGTTGAACAAGCAGCTTCTGTGGCACTTCTCCTCTATTGTTTCTTCCCAGAGACAAGCTCAGTGCTGTCCCCATTGCAGGTGATGCCTGTGAGCCCTGAGAGGCACTTCAGAAGTTTCCTTTTTCACCTGCTCGGGGAAGCAGAGCTCTGAAGCTCCGCAGCCCGTGAAGTGATTTCTTGCCATTTCCTCTCTTTGTGCTTCGCTGCAGGTTTCCACCTCTGGTCTGCAGCACCCCAGGGAAAATACATACTACTTGTAAGCTGTCAAGGCAAGGTAGCTCACTGAAGGAAGTCATAATCAGGAGGCTAAAATTAGCTGGAGAGCAGGCTGCATCTTCACTGGGAAACACTTGGATGCTGCATACTGATCGAGGTGGAAAACAGGGAGAGCTGCCCTGGATGCAGTGGTTAGCAGAGAAATGACAGAAGCAGCATTTCCCTTCTCCCTCCTCCGCCCTGAAATATTGCTTCATTTTTAATTTCTGTGCACTCCTGCTCTCTATCCATTTTACCCACAGCAGGGCAGAGGCTTTCCTCTCTCCGATGCTTTGCATTGTTTGTTTTTTTTTTTTTTTTTT
>VZDJ01000058.1:1554035-1607566 GCA_008694505.1 Cyanoderma ruficeps | reverse complement strand
TTTTTTTTTTTTTTGTTTAGATTTTTTCTTTTCTTTTCCTCTCCTCATTTGCCCCTTTTCCTTCTCTCCAAAGAGCTTTCTTGCATGGAAAATGGCAGCCACCTGCTCCTATTGTGAAGCTGCTGCAAATGGGAACAGCCACTTTACTGAACACAACTGCCTTTGGGCAGGAGCAGGCCCAGCTGGGACTAAGAGCTACAAGTGGACAATTAGCAGCCAAGTAGTGGACTGAAGCTGGTTATTTTTATTGCTGGCCCGAGGAGATAGGTCAGGCAAGGCAAAACATTAGGATAACCAGCAAACTGTGAGCATCTGAAGCTCCTGCAAGCCCTGAAATGCCTCATTTCTGCTCAGCACCGGGCAGCAGGGAGATGTTTTCCTCATCACTGTGTTTGTAGCATACAAGCTATTGAAAGAGGAGCTCGATGATCATTTTTCATGGCTCATTTTTAAAAGCCAATTCTGCCTTTTTTTTTTTTCTCTCTCTGCCCACTACATCATGATCTGTCACTTCTGGCTGCCACTGGCCCCTGGTGGTGCCAGAGTGGCATTTTCCACTCAGGTGTGCATGAGGTGAGACCCTCTGTGCCAAACCCATACCCCCAGAACCAGCCCAGAGACACAGGACAGCCTCCAACAGACCCATTTGTCCAGTCCTGCTGCCAAAGGAACCAAAAAAGAGGCGGCCACAGTTTTGTCAGAACTCTTTGTGCATCTCTACCATCGACCAGCAATGCCCTGTCAGAGTGTGGATCAGATGTGGAGATTAGGAAGAGTTTCTTCATGGAAAGGGTTGTAAAGCCCTGGCACAGGCTGCCCAGAGAAATGGTGAAGTCACCACCCCTGGAAATGTTCAAAATCCGTGTGGATGTGGCACTGGAGGACATGGTGGTGGTGCTGGGTTGATGGCTGGACTTGCTGATCTCAGAACATGAAGAAATTGCCTTTAGCTGTGGTGTGTGTGCCAGCACAAAACCGCAAATCCTGCCAGGAATGACCTCCTTCCTCACAGACTTTTGGCTGGGCTTTGCTTCTCTCCAATTTCCAGGTGTGTTTCATTGCAGGAGAAGCAGAGGCAGAAGTGAAAGCTGCTTGTGTGAACCCTCCACGTGCTGTTATGGCTGCTTTTCCAGCCACTGTGACACCCCATGTAGTGCCAACCTGGCAGCTGAGTTCCCAGAATAGCTGCACAGGACTTTTTATAAATCTGTTGTGATGTCAGAAAACTTCCCTTTTTAGCTTTTGCCTCATCTATCAGCTATAACTTGCTCGTGGTTGCTGAGCCATTAATAGAAGCAAGCAGTTAATGTAGGCTAAGGTTCACAAAATCATTTCAAGGAGTTAAAGATCATTAGGAGAGAGCCAAAAATCTCCCGCAGGGTATTTATTACCTTAACCTTATGGCAGGATGAGAGGCATGAAAATGGGATGAAAATGTGGCAATGCTTTCTTGTAATGCAGGAAAGCTTTTTCAACGCTTTTTGTATCTATCATCATGAAAGACTTAAGGCACCACACAGATAAAAGGCTTCGTTTGACCTAAAAAAGTCAAAGGTTGAGAAGGGAGGGGGACAGACAGAGGGACTTGTGCTCAACTTCCAGAGCTCGATTCATCTCTCCCGGCAGTGACTGAAGGAATTATCTTCTACAGGTGGGCTCCGAATGCAGCTTTGGGTGAAAACTTTATGTGGAGACACCTGAACACAGATCAGAAGTGAAGCAAGGAACCAGAGCCTGCCCACGTGTGTGTGCTTGCAGCTCCCCAGCAGTCGGGACCCCAAGCACAAGCTGAAAACTGGTGGGGACCCAGCAGGGTGAATCCAGACTGCTCTCTGCTCCCTCCTAAACCCCTCTGGGGCCTCCTGAAGCTGTTCCAACTGGCAGAGCAATGATTGTTATTCCTCCCAGGCACACCAAACCCCACCTCAGCTCTAAGAGCTCTTCAGCCGCAGCATTGAGCATCTCTGCCACAGCCAGGGAACCAGAACCTTCACAGAGTCCAAGCAGCAACACCAATTCAGCTAAAATTCCACTGGAGATGGCCATTTAACCCAGAAACATTTGCTGTCCTTTGGTCCTGGTTGTTTACCACAAAGCAGGAATGTGCAATGACACGATTCCCGTGTATCCACTCCTTCAGGAGCCCGTGAGCACACCCAGGGATCACCCATTGCTCTGGAATTTGGTAAAACGTTGTCTTGCAGTGTCAGATCCTGGGGAAGAGAAAGACCAAAACTTTAGGGGAGGAGTGAAACGTGACAAAAACTTCTCCCCTCCAAGCCAACAGTGAAGAACGCTGTTTTTCATCTCTCCACTCACTTCCTCCCATTTCCCCAGTTCACAGGGGGCAGCTGTGCTTAAATACTCAGACAGAAAACATTAAATAGTGAATTTTGGGAAGCAGAAAGACTGTTTCTTTAGGGAGCAGAGTCTGCCTTATAAATCTCAAACGATGCAGGACATTTCCTTCACTGAATTCCTCTCCTTGAACAGATGTGCCAGGACTCTGCCACCCCGCCCTGCTCCACTGCAGCCTCAGCCACACTTCATTCATCTCCTTCCTCCCCCTGAAATCCCAGTTATGCAATCCCAGATCATTCATTACACCCTGGCAACCCTGAGCCAAGTGGAGCATGACAGAAACACGGGAAAAAATGGAGCCAAGGAGCAAACCTTGATACAGCCCATGGGAAAACTCCTGCACATGGCACACACACCCCTTCAGCACGGAGCCACAGAGCTGTGCTGCAGCACAAGGAACAGCAAAGGTCACAGGCAGGAGGGGCTGCTATCTAAGACAGGGTTTTTATTTTCTCTTAAAAAAAAACAGTTTATCAACAGCTGAGATAATTTCCAGTTTCTTTTTTTTCCCTGTATGAGTTGGAGCCTTCACCTTTTTGTATCTCTGGTTAAGGAAAGATTTACTATTTCTGCTACTGCATCTTTAGCAGCAAGACTACATCTTTCCATCTTTCACTCTCTGATTATACTCCCTCCTCCTTTTTCTTTTTTTATTGGGGGGGGTTGTTGTCTTATGGGGGGGTGTTTTGTTTGGTTTTTTTGGTTTTTNTTTTTTGTTTTTGTTTTGTTTTGTTTTTTGTTTCTTCCCATTTCTTTTTTTTTACTCACAGGGGTTGCCAAGGCATCACTGTCTCCTTTACCTGGGAGCCTTTTGTAAGAGCCTACTCACGGCCCAGCCACCTCAGTTATCTGCATCTACTTGTTATGAAGGTTTTAACCATCAGCAAAACCCTCTAACAGATAAATCAAACTGCATTGCACCAATCAACATTTATTTGGTGGGCAACTGAGTCAGCCACAGGAGAGGAGTGTTCAGCCCCAGAGTGTCCTTTGCATGAAAACCAGGACCCACCAAATAGTATCTGAAATCATGAGGAAAAGATCACCAGTCATTGATCCCAAACCATGAAGGAATGGGTTTATAATTATTTTGAGAATACAGTCAGGACCACTCTTTTCCATTACTGCAGGAGCAGCAGGAACACGACCCTTCTGCCTCGAATAATTTCCCCAAGAGAACTGCAGTGGCATACAGAAGACCATGAAGAGTTTAGCAAAGTACAGCTCTGGGATTCTTTATCTCTGTGGTGGAAGTTCAGGTCTCTGCCTGGTGACTTTCATGTTGTCTCAGATAGGGATTCTTGGAAGATTTCAATTTCAGATTAAAGATTTATGAACTTCATGTTAGTGACAGCATAGCAAGCCTGCAGGTGATCTGTCCAAAGGCATCTGGTATTTGAGGACAGCTCTATTTTAATCCAAAAGGGTTTCTTTTGGGGTTTAACTAGTCCTAGGAAAACAGAGAAGACTTGCACCTTAGAGATGCTTAGATACCTACGCAGATTGGCAATCAAGTTAAAACCAAAGTTCAGTACAGTTAGTTATCTGCCACACTTCATCACTGGCTTTGCTAATTGCAGATTCAGTGCTTTTCACTCACACCAGCATAGCGCCTTCAGCAGGGACAAAGAAGGAACATTCCTGTGCCCTGTGCAACTGCTGTCACTGCCAGGATTTCCTGCCTTGAAGCTCCACTTTGCAGGAGAGTGAAACACTGAGGGAGACATGGGCTGTGAAACAAGTCTGTTTTCACATGGAGATTCAGGGCTGCATCTGTGGGACGGTACCAACCAATTTGAAATATAGTCCCAATTGAAAGGCAAAACAATAAAGAGAGAGAAAGGGGCTGTGAGATTACGTAATGCAACCTTTGGGGCAGCGTTCACTTGGATTTAAACGTTCAGTTCCCAAGGCCTGCCACTAGATGGGAATAAAAACCAAAAGAAGGGTCAAGAGAGGCTTGGCTGTAGCATCGCTGCCAAGAGTAGCTGCCGGAGTTTCCCAGCTCCACGCCACAGCCTGCGAGACCAGAAGAAAGGTGATGCCTTTTCGGCTACCTAAAAACAGAGGTCAGACAAAATTAAAGGAATAAAAAGCAGTTCTGTTTATTGAAGGGTCTTCAGGTACATTCAGGGCAGACAAAGTCCCCCAGGAGCTACACCCAAAAATGAGCTATGGGTCATGAATTTTCACACTTTTATAAGTCTGGTCCATTTGCATATTGGGGGTTAATCTTCCAATTACAGCTTCAGCTAATGAAGACACTTACCCCAAGTTTTCTCCCCCCAACTCACTTTAGTTTCCATCTCTCAGGGCCTGAGGCAGTGAGGAGTCCTTGATTGCCAGGCCTGGAGAGGAATTGCTGTGTCTGCCCAAAATGGGGAAGCAGCAGCTCCCACTGTGTGTGGAGTTTAGAGTTCCACACTAAAGAACTGCAGGGTTACAAACAGATGAGAAATATAAAAGCCAAAATCCTGAGGCATCAAAGGCAGTGGTCCCTTGAAGGCCCAGCAGAGTGACACGATGTGAGCACAGCACCCAGCAGCAGCTCTGCCAGAAAAGCCAATTTCACAGTGGCACCTGATGGCTACTTGAGGTCCAGTCCCCTCAGGGCCCTGGCTGTGAGCCACGCGGGAGCTTTAGGCATCTCTGCTCCACCTTCTTGCAGGCATCCACCTTCCCAGGAGCTATCCATGCCCTGCACCCTGCTCCCAACAGAGCTGGGCTTCCCTCAGTGCAGTTCAGAGAGAAAAACAAGTTTTTTTCCTGGACATGTCACAGAAAAGCTTTGTGTGACATTAGTCCCTTACAGGCTTGCCTGTGGATGAGATATCCCACCCCTCCACTGCCTTTGGGGTAAAGGGAGATAAGCCATCTTCACTTTCTGATCCCTATTTATCTCAGATTGCTCAAACCTTCTGAAAAATATTCAGTAAATCAGGGAATAATTGTATCCTTCAGCTTGTCTGGAGCAGACATCGAGGCAGGTGTGACTGGCCCCATTTTGGGGCCCAGGATGAGCTGGGATAGCCTGGCCCACTGCCAAGCTTGGGGATGCCTGTGGATGGCAAGGGTGTTCAAGCACAACAGTCTCCTCCTAAAAAGAGCTTTTAAAAACACCAGGTACTCATGGAAAAGTACTGGATTTGGGCTAAATAAAAACCAGCATGAGCTCAAAGCTAGCTCAGATCTCCTCTTGCATCCTCTAGTCCCCACTAAAACCAGCGCTTTATTAGAACCAACCGAGTGGATGCACCTGATTCATCACCTTCCCCCAAAGATCATCTTTCCACCAGGTTAATTACCCTGTGTTATCCAAATTAGCTCAGCCTCATCCCATGTGGTCACTTCTGGTGAGGAGAGTTCCTTCCTTNCCCTCCCTCCCTCCCTCCAGGAGAAGGCACTCTTGGTCTGGATTGTATGAGGCGGTCACACAGCTCCAGCTTCTCCTCAGGTAATGTTCAGGTGATATTTAGATGAGCTATTAGGAAAAAATTCCCCCATGGAAACCCTGGAACAGGCTGCCCAGGGAAGTGGTGGAGCCACCACCCCTGAGAGTGTTCAAACAAGGTGTGGCTGTGGTGCTTGAGGATGTGGTTGAGAGGAGAATTTTGGGTGCTGCTGGGTTGATAATGGAATAATTATGGTTGGAAATGACCTCTGTGGCAGACATAAGGAACGGGGAAGTTTCTCTGTGGCCAGACAGGGTCAGTAATAGCATTTCCTGCATTGAGGCAAAGCCAGGGTAACCTGGTGGCAGCTGCAGAGGGCTCCCATGAGGGACAGTCACCTTCCCTCTCCACAGACCATCCCCTCACGTGGCCAGGAAGGGCCTTCACTCCTTCATCCCCTTCCAGAGGGATTGCCATCTCCCTCTAGCAAGGCCTGCGTGCTCTGGAAGGAGAATCTTCAGCAGAACATTTAAAGCACTGGAATAAATGGGGCTGCTCGAAGCACCACAGCCCTCCAAAGGTGTCAGGAGCAAAATTATTCCAGAAGCAGCCAAGCATGTGCTGTCAGGAGCAATGCTGCTCTGGCAGAGAGGATGGACAAAACAGCCTGATAGAGGCCTTCTTTCCACCCTGGCATCCCTAATTTCTCCGTTAATGACTTGTAATTGCCTCCTACGTGTCAGGACACATTTTGGTTCCTTGCTTGATAAAGCACTGGGGCCAGTAAGATCATTCAATTAACTGCACAGTCCAATACCTCCCTGAGCACCAAACCCTTCCACCCCAGATCAGCTGGGATCATCTTCCTGTACTTCTGCAAGGGCCCAAGGGAGAAGGGAGCAGAGCAGGGAGAAACATTCATTCCCCTCCTTTAAAAATGTAAAGCACATTCAGGACTGCGTGTAATAGTGTTGTAAATCTTATTTCCATAAAGTACCTCCAGGGCTAATTCACGAGACATTAATCATATTCCAGCTTCTCCCAGCTGTTAACTCATCTGCAGGGTTTTTAATAAAAGATTTTGTGTGCCTTTTCAAGAGGCAAAATTGTACTGATGAGGGCTGGTCTACTCACAGCTGAGATTTCCATGGTCTGGAGCTAAAGCCACCTCAGAGGCTCCCAAACCTCTGCCCTGAAGGTTTCACTCCCCAGCTGAGCCCTCCCCAGCTCCAGCCAGGGTGACCTCACTCTCCAATGACACCCCACGGTGAGGAACTTTGGCTAAGGGACAGGCAATAATGTATTTCCAGGTCACTTCCTTCAGGTGAAATCTGATTTATTCCCAGCCAGATCATCGGTGTTGTGCAGTGGCAGAACCCTTAATTACTCCTTTAAATCTCATTTTAATTTCCAAGCGCTGCTTCCTTCCACCCTTCTGGAATTATAATCTGAGTTGTGGATTGTTGCGGGCCGAAGCTGGGCGCGTCTCAATTTCAGGAGCACTGAAATGAAACTCACACCACGGCTGTTTTGGAAAACTCTCCTTTAATTCAAATCTGACTCCAGTATTTATAGATATGTACAGAGGTCAAGAGATTGGCTGCACAGGTCGCCACCTCTTCAACCTGGATGGTGGACATCACCATCAATCATTTCTTCTCTCACGGGAGAAGTGTGTAAACATTCTAAGAAGAGATATTGTTTTCATGAAGCTGCGTGAGAAAGTTCTACAGAAAGACAAAATACAGAAAGCTCAGGGCAACAGTCAAGGCCCGTGCTCTCCCTCCAGGTGAGGCTGGGGAGGGATGGTGGCCTCAGCCCCTTCCCCCTCAAGCTCCTTTTCCATGTGCAAAGCCAGGTTTGGGAATATTGCATTGTCTAACTCCATCCCTAAATCAGCCTGCTGGCTAATCCTGGTTTAAGTGCACTCCACGTCTGAGGGAGCATCGCCGCTTGCAGGAGCCCCTCTCGCTCCACTTAATTACACAGAATCACCTTAACCCCAGCCTCACGCTACAGGAGCCTCGTTGTCACGAGGCAGATGATTTCCAAAAGCACTTTTCTCTCCACTGTGGAGTCTATAAAAATTAGAAGCAGGAGACACCTGCATTCATCACAAAGGAACAAAGCTGGGCAGCTTCCCATTATCGGGATGAGTAATTTGCAATATCAGCACTCGCTCAGGGTAGTATTCCTACCTGATAACTCAATTTTTCTCTGAGTTTCTTAAATCACAAAAAAAAAAAAAAGCCAATTTAAAAATAATAAAAAAGCCACTTCACATTGAAGTGTCCAGGTGTTCACGTCTGCTGCTTTCCAAGGGAAGCCTTTCAACTTTTTCTTTCCTTTCCTCAGCTGAAGTTTATCAGCAAATGTGCATCAATTCCTCAAGCTGTGTCTTTAGACAAAGAAATCACCGATGTTACTAAATTTAGGTATTTCTTTCCTTTTTAAAAAGGACATGGGTAATAGAAAGCCAAATTAAGCATAGATAATAAATCCACATTAGATTTAGACAGAGCCAGGGTGAAAGGAGAAATGTGTCTTCGTTTTCACTGGAGGAAAATGTTTTATAAGCTTAGAAGTAAGTGTTGGTGAGCAAATAAAACCTCCATATTTCAGCTTTCCCTGGATTTTTTTCCTTGAAGACAATTTCAACCTTGTACTCTGCCTGTAATCACCTGTGGTGTCAGAATCCTCTGTCGCCCTGAATTTTCTGCCTTCTGTCTTTGTTGCTGCAGATTCTCACGCAGCTTCATCTAAGCAATGTGCATTTTTAGAATGTTTACATAGTTCTCCTCTGAGAGAAGAGATGATTGATGGTGATGTCCACCCTCCAGGTTGAAGAGGTGGCGACCTGTGTAGCCAATCTCTTGACCTTTGTACAAATGTATATAAATGGAGCCAGATTTTTGAATTAAAGAGTTTGTTCCCTTGAACTGCTGCTGTGTGTGGCCTCATCTTTCTGTCCCTGAAGTGGGACATTCCCAGCCTCGGCGATCATCAGTCCTCCAGTGATCCCAGATGTGGAATGGGACCAGCAGCTATTCCCACCTTCAATCCCAGCTGCTTTTCCCAACTCCATGGCTGGGTTAAGGCTAACAGGGGGCCTCAAACTGCTCACAAAAAATGAGCATTCCCCAGCACGGGGTGGACTTTCAGCCAGCTGCATCACGAGCGGTGCAGAGGCAGCCAACATCTGGACAGGCCATCCAGCCAGGGGGCCGTGCCTGCACATCTGGTAAAGCTGCCCCCAGTTTGCAGCAGAGACGGGCACTCAGCATTTCCCGGGAATGGGGACCTGGCTCTGAGCCTGCACTGAGCACACACACCAGGGGAGTACAACCTCACCAAGAGTCGTGCAAGTATTTGGAAAGGTAAAGGAAAAAAAAAAAAAACCACCNAAAAACCAAACAAACAAAACCTCCAAAGCAAACAAACCCCCCAAAAACAAACAAAAACTCCCCAAAACAAACAAAACCCAAAAAAACAAACAAAACCTCCAAAACAAACAAACAAAACACCAAAAAAACCCAAACAAACACCAAAAAACCCAAACAAACATCAAAAAACCCAAAACAAAACAAGACCCCCCCAAAAAAACCAAACCAAAGAAGTCCTGAGCAAATTGAAGTCAAAATGCTGATTGCTGTTGTGTTTTGGGTAGGGAAGTACAGTCTGTGCTGCTGGATTTTGTCTGTTTTGACATCTACAAAACTCCTGTCCCCGGGCTCAGCACAAATGGTCCCCTTGGGACTGCACCCTTGCTTCTTGCTCTGTCTGCAGCTCTCTGCTCAGAACATTTGTGCTGCCCTTTCTTTTCTTCTCTTTACCTTTGCTTCTCCCTCTCCAGGAGCTTTCCTTCAGAGGTGACAGTCCAATTCCTCAGCTATGCCAGATATGTCACTCTCCAAAGAAAAGGGAACATTTTTTTCTGGGATTAGGATCCTCTCTCCTGCTAATCCACTGCCCACCGTGCTGCATGCAACCTCCCGCTGCATCTCAGCTGGGTCTTTAACACCATAACCCAGAAATACCTCATTAAAGGCAGAAATATTTAGGAAAATCCTATCAGCACCCTGTCAGGGACACAGCCAGCAAAAAACCCCCAAACTCATACAAAAAAACAATCCCACCAACCACCACCACAACTCTGATGCTTTTTCTCACCTTTCCTTTGTTTTCCTTCCTAAAGGATGCTGGTTTTTTGGGTTTTTTTCCAGGTTTCTGTAGGTTCCCCACTGCCCCAAACAGCCAGAGAAAAGAGACTCTCCACATTCACAAACTCATTCACCTTATTCACAAACTGAATTTGCTTTGCTTCTTCCCAATGTGAAATGCAGATCCTCATCACTGCTATTTTCTGTGTGCTTCTTTTGAGTAGGAAAAAAGAAAAAAAAAAACCAATACCAAATGTTATTAAACCTATGGGATACCAGCAGTTCAATTCATGTTTTCCATTCTGTGGGGTGTTTGTACTTCCCTTCTCACAGCCCCCACTGCAAACCCAACTCTCCCCCCACAAAGACCCAACCCCTCACACGTTTGGCTGCTGGCAATAATTATTTTGGAGTCCCACAGCTGCAACTGAGCACAACCACCATGAGTTCTGTGAGCAGCTTAATTTGATCATCTGGATAATCTATTTGTTTTCTTAGTGTTAGGTAGTTTAGATTGATTTTGCTATTATTTTCAGCTCCACGGGAAAGAGAATTGGTAAATAACTTCTTTTTTTTAAATAAAATGGTAACAATCATTAACTGTCAGCAGAGCATCAGACAAATCAAACCGCAGCAGAGATCACTCTGTGGGAGGGCAAGAGGATCCACAGGCACTGCCAGGTCAGGTTTGGGCAGGGCTGGTGCTCCATAAAGGCAGCAAAAGTCAGGCAGCCCTCCCACTTCTTCCCCACACAGCCTTGAAAATCCAATTTTTCCTCCGAGGAAAGAGGCACTGTGGGCACACAAGGCTGCAGCACGAGCTGGAAGGGTGCAAGACACAGCTCTGAGCCTGACCTTCCCCTGCAGAGCCCAAAATCTTTACTCAGGCATGCAGCAAACTCTGTGCCACTCGCCCTGCTGGACAGTGGGGGAAATTCCATGGTAAACTGAGAGAGACTCCTCTCCTAAAGAACTGATGAAAGATGTCCTGATACTGACTCTGCTCCTGCATACGCTTCCCACAAAAACATGCCCTTCTAGCCTCCCTGGCCAGATGGCCACAGGCTCCTCCAAGTGAGCAGCAGAATTCCCACACACCCTGGATTACAGTGACTCCAGGGAAAACTCCAGGGGAGCATTTCCAGCCAGGCCAGTTCAGGACAGGTGGCACAACCAGTTTTGTCCAAGCAGAGATTTGGACACCTGGCAGGGAGGAGAAGCAGCAAACACTGAGGATTAATTTTATGCCCAGTCAGGCCTTCACACCCTCTCACTCAGCTCTATAAATTAGCCTGCTCTTTTCCTAAATATTTGCTTGGAACAGCTCCTGACTTTATCCTGGAGGCTGAAAGATAAACTCTGAGGTTGCTGTATCAGGCCAGGCTGCCTGTGCTGCCCCAGCCCAGCTGCCTGAAGGAATCCTCCCTCTCCCCAGGCAGACTTTTGCAGAGCTGGCTGTCCTTGGACGCCAGCCTGTCACCCTTGGCACAGTGTTCCATTTCCCTGGCAGAGCAAGGAAAGTGCTGCAGGAGCTGCAGGGCTGGGGCTGCCCTAACCCCCCTGCAGAGGGGAAAGGTGACATGGGGGCAGCCAGGTGACCACTGGTGACTTTGGCCCCTTTCTTCCTTGGCATAAGGGTCATGTTCTGCCTCAGGGCTGACCCTGACACCTCAGTTCTCCTCATTCCCAGATTTTCTCCAAGCCTTCCCCTTACTGAGTGGTTCCTGGAGTGTTTTGTGGGTGAGGGTGGGACTTGCTTCACCCAAATACCTGCGTGGTTTCCCCACCTGGAGCACTGTCAGCATCCTTGCTTTTCCCTTGGTGCCATGTCTTTTTTTGTAGCATTTATCCCTCTTGGGAGGACAACTAATGTGTGTGATGATCAGACAGTGTGATAAAGGAAAAATGGCATGTACTACTACACCAGAAGGGGAAATGAAAGGGCTTTTTTCATTCCTCTGTGTTTGTTAATAGGCTTTAGTTGCCTGGATCAGCCTCGTCTGGGACCCCCCCTATCAACCATCAGTTTAAGAGCAAACTCCAGCTCTGACACGGTTTCTACTTTGTCCTCAACTATTCCTGACTTAACTGGCAACATCTTACTTTTCCTGATGGTGACACAGGCTCACCTTTTTCAATGTGGTGAGATTGCAGCCTGGCTGCCACTGTGCTCACTCTCTGTTCCCAGCATGGTTTTCCTTTCCTTGGCTCTCCTCTCCTGCTAGGTTTCCCAGGTAGACAAGATGGGAAAGGGAGGGTGAAAGGAGAAAAACCTGCCCCTGTGCTCAGATTGTCACTGGATAAACAGCAAAGGCTGTTGGTAGTTTGCAGCCGGCAAAGCTAGAAATTAAAGGAATAAGCCACCTTTGGAGCAGGAGAATACAGTGAACCACAGTTTCTACTGAGCCTTGCACAGCCCTTCAGAAGGATGGAGACCCCCCCAGCTGCTGTGCTTGGCTGTGAGCAGATGAAGATCTTGTGGAGAGCTGCATTTCCAAGGTGCAGCTCAGCTCTGGTGAAAGCCTCTGGCAAACTCCTACAGCTCTGCACAGCACTCGTGGAGACATCCAGAAGCACCAGGCTCTCTGCTGATGTAACTCCGTGGATTTGTCAAACACATTTCTGCAGTTTTACCATGTTCTCACGTGGTGCAGAGCCATGAACTCTTCCTGTGTTTGATGCAGCTTAAATGCCTTGAATTGCTGGGAATGGGAAGCTGACCTGTGGTGTGCTGGTGCTGTCCCACGTCACTGAGGCAGGAGCTGTGCCAAGGATGGGAAGGGAGCCATGGAAGGGCTGGAGTGTGCCATGGAGGGGCTGTGCTGTGAGTCCTGACTCAGGGAAGTGTGGGACACGCTGTGCTGGTGGCACTGCCAGCTCTGGGAGGGTGGGAGCATCTCTGGGGCTTGCAGGTTGGCCCGGGAAAGGTGTGGGATTCTCAGCTCCACTTGGGGCCAGGGCCCTCTTACAGGGAATTTCTTGTACCTTCTCCCTTCGCGTCATGCAAGGCCTCCCTGGTTTGAAGACTTGGTTTAAGAGACTGCCTTTCTTTCAGTCCATCTTCAGAAGAGTCCCTCTTGGACTTAAACATTTTTCCCCCTCATGGTTTGGCTGACAGCTGCTGCTCTGCAGTCAGTGATGACGAGGGAAGGAGTGTGGGGCCAAAGGTGAAGGAGCAGCAATGGAGAGCAGCAGCATTGCAGTGGCTTGTGAGCTTTGGCATCAGCCAAACTGGAAATGGGGCCATGTGCAAAGCAGGGTCAGGGGAAAGTCAAGAGCAGAGAAGCTGCTGAATAACTCAGCTCTGTCTGGCTGCTCAGCACTTGCACTGCTGGTGCTGTTGGGAGGATATTTCAAGCTGTTATTAGTCCCTGACCCTTGTAAATCTGGCTGCAGCAGTGGAAATGGGGTGGGCGCAGGGTTTTCTGAGATGTGGGGCATAGATTGGGACTGCTGCCTTCAGAACCTGCTGGTGCTGGGTTCTCCTGTGCCTGTGGCTGAGGTCAGGGCCTGACCAAGTTCCTTTCCAGGCCATAACTCAAAATCTGTGTTGTGTTGCATCTCATTCTCTCAGCTGTGACAGGGATGCAGGGGCTGAGCACAGAATTGGGGTCTCAGCCATGCCTGGAGCCCACCTGGGACAGAACAGTGTCTGCTGCTGGGCAGGGAGCACAGGGGGGCTCTGCTGGACACCCCTGGGCTCCATCCCCACCACACCAGCACAGCCTGTGAACTACAGAGGGATATTCCCTGTTCCCGTGGGCAGGAATTGTTTACTTGGTGTGATGGTTCTTGTTTCCTTTTTTCCTTGCCAGGGTCAGGATTAATACATGGGAAACACAGGTTTTGTGTTCAGACTTGGATGTTTATTATTCCTTATCTATTTACAGACTCACCAGCCATGAGGTCTAACTGGCAAGTTGGAGAAAATGAGGGAAAATTAAGAACTTCTCTATCTCTACCAAGTCTTTGCAAGGACAATCTGTCCAATTATGAAATGCCACCTGAATTATTTTTATTTTTAACCCAATAACTGACTACTTGAAGTCTGCAATGTGGACTCCATCAGCCAATTACAGAAAACCACCCAGACCCATGAAGAAGAAGGAAGAAGGTGAAAAAGAAGGACTCAGACAATGCCCAAAATCCTCCATCTTGCCCCACACATTACTATATACCAAACCCCCAAATTCTCAGTTTCCAGAATTCCAGCAACTGGGAACAGCCAGTGGCACTCAGGAAGATGAAGTAGCTTTATTCTGGATACTCTGATACAGGTTAGCATGTGGCCAGAGTATAATGAACCAGGTGTAAATGTGTCAGTCTCTGAGGGTCCAGCCTTTGCAGAGAAGTGCTAAAATTAATTTCAGCAGGACTGCTCTTCAGAGGTGTTTTGTAAAGCAAATTGTTTAATAAGGAAAAATAACAAAATAACAAATGTTACAGAAAACAAAAGCAAGGCCGTGCACAGGTGTCCAAGAAACCTCTGACACTCTGCTAGGAACACTCCAAAAAGCCCTTTAATTTCTTTGGGCCCCTTCCTAAATACTGAATGTTTTAGGAGGGATAATCTGGCCTGCTGCCAATAAGATCACCCAGAGGCTTTGAGTTACACTCTCAGAGCCCAACCCGTGCCCTTGTGCTGCCCCCCCCCGAGCCAATTACATCAGAGAAAACCACAGAAATTTCTAGCTAAACTTCCTAAAATATCTAAAAGTAAACTGAAACTCTTTCCCTGTTTGGAACCACCTGCTGGGGGTGTGGGGTGCATTTCCACAATACTCCTTTTCCCATCAGCTCCTTCTGGCTGGTCCCAGGCAGAGCCCGTCAGTGGCTTTGCCAAGGCTCAGTGGAAGAGGGAGGAGGTGGAGGAGGCCTGGGTTTTCCCTGGATGGCAGCACAGGCACTGGGGGCTCTGGGAACCCTCTCCTGCCCTTGTCCAAGGCTGATCCTGCCTCTTGGACTCGGTGCAAAGAGCCTCAGCCAGCAGGGAGAGTAACAAGTGGGCTTTAATGGTCCCCAGCAGGCAGGCCTGGCCCTGCCAGGCTCCCCACAGCAGGGCCGGGAGGATCAAAGCTGTCATCTGTGAGTGCCAGCCTGACTGACGGGGACACGGGAACAAATGCCATTAGGCAGGAGGGATGAGGCTCTGCCCAGCACCTCCCCTGGCAGCAGCAGGGGTTTGGAGGACAGCTGGTGCCGATCTGATGTCCTGTCCTGGGTCAGGGAGGATGACGAGGAGGAAGGGGAGGAGCTGATGCCCTGCCCAGTTTCGCACAGGGCCGTGTGGGAGGAACTCCGCTCCTGGCTCTGCTGTTCCCAGCCCTTCCCTCTGCTCTGGGAGCACAGGGACAGGGTCTCTGCTCCCCCCAGACCCTCCCTGGGTGATGTGGGAGGCACCTGGGCTCACACCGTGCTCAGCTCCCATCAAACCCCTCCAAAGGAGCCCCAGAGGGACACAGGGAATTCCCCTGTGCTGGTGCCACTGCTGATGCTGACTCTGCAACACACACTTATTAACATGTTCACGGATGTCTGAGCTTCTGAGGTTTGGTCAGTGCTGCAGCCAGGATCCAAAAAGCCCCCTGGAACTTGCCCGTGGTGTTGTCTGGAGGTTGCAGCCCAGCTGGGGAGACCAGGGGAGGATCAAACTGCAGCTTCCCAGTGGAATTAACTGTGCATTATTAGCATCCATTATTCATCCCTCCGCTGTGTGCACACATTTGTGGTGCTGGATCATAAGGGAATTATGCCAAACAACAAATGGCCCTGCACAGAGGAACAGCCTGGACAGAGGGGCTGTGTCACAAAACAAGGGGGGATTTAGTGGGGGCTGGCACCAAACTGGGTGGGGAAAGGAGGCAACAGACCCTGCAGGAGGAAAGCCAGGGCAGAAGGTGAGAAAGCAGCAGAGATGTGTGAATTACAGCTGGCTGAACAGACTATTTTTCATGTGAGTGGCTGAACCCAGAGAAAGCAGAGGGAATTTGGGTCAACCACTTTGGCAAAGTCAGGCCTAAGTGGTTCCTTCAACAGGGAGAGAAAAATGTCCTTTATCATCTACTCTGGTTTTTCATGTTAGGCTAAACAAAGTTTGCTTCAGTGCTGAAAGTTTAAAAAAGGCCATTTCAAAGCATTTCAGCTTGATGGCAAAACAAGTCCTGCATACATTTGGCTGAAGCTGTTTGTGAAATTAGACACAAACTTGCACATAAGTTGGGTCAACTTGAAAAAGGAAAATTTTCATCAATTTGGCATATTTGGGTTTTTTTAAAATATGGCACAGTGAGGAGGGGAGAGGAGGGAATCTCCCAGTGCTCAGGGGAGAAAAGCAGATCAGCCAGCACGGCTCAGAGCTGCAGTGTGTGTGTGATAGATCAGAGCTGCAGCAAAGCTGGAGAGGGGGAGCTCAGGTTTTCAGAATCCATCTCAATTGACAGAGATAATTACAGGTGCCATGTTCCCAATTTCTTCTTCTGAGCACTCTCTCCTTTAATAAACTCATTCTAACAAATTGATCACAGCCTCTCTGGTACTCAGCACATATCAAAGCCATTTTTAAGATTGAAGAGAACACTTTGGGTGAAAAATAGGAGCCAGTGCCAGACTTTGTAGAGATCTAAATCTACCTCAGCTGTAATACAACTGAATTAACTTGCTGTCTTCACAAGTTAATACGCTCACGGATGTCTGAGGATCTGAGGTTTGATCAGTGCTGAAGCCAGGATCCAAAAAGCCCCTGGAACTTGCCCATGGTGTTGTCTGGAGGATGCAGCCCAGCTGGGGAGAGCAGGGGAAGATCAAACTGCAGCTTCCCAAAGCTTGGGCACCCCTGTGCTGTTTTTGGGCTGCCTTCAGAGAACCAGACAGTCACAGAAAGTTTGGGGTTGGAAAGGACCTTGTTCTACCCCTGCCATGGGCAGGGACACCTTCCACTGTCCCAGGTTTCTCCAGGTTTGTCCAGCCTGGCCTTGGACACTTCCAGGGATCCAGGGGCAGCCACAGCTTCTCTGGGCACCCTGTGCCAGGGCCCGCCCAGCCTTGCCCAGCAGGACAAGTGCATTAATGTACACAATATAAATAATACAAATACAAATAATAAAAATGGATTCATAAATTCTGGAGGAGTTTGAGTAGATGATTGCTTGATTGGGTCTAGGTTACTTCTCTGGGTAGTTTCCTGTTCTTTCCTCCTATATTCTCAGTGGAGTGTTTGTACCAGCATAATTCCAGTGAAATAACTAGACAAAGAGTAGCTTTTTTACAGGAGAATCCAACATGCTGAAGAGCTTGTTTTCTAAACCAAAATAATTAAACCAATTCTCCCCCTCCCAAAAAAAAAATAAAAATCAACAAGTGATTTAAATCCAGGCTTTTAAGTGCATTTCATCAGATACAGGCAAATACCACAAGGATGCTGAAATTCCCTTTGTTGAATTAGCCTGAGGAAAACATCATCATAAACTCTCAGAACTCCAAAATAAATACTTCTCAACCCAAACTGAGAGCACCCATACTGACATTGTTCAGGTGAATAAGCTGCAAGTTCAGGTTCAGGTGCAGCCTCGTGGAGCTGCTTTGCTCCCCACAGTGTTTCAGCTGTTTCATCTGGCCCAAAATCTTCAGCAATCCTGATTATCAGCTGGCTAAGGAGGCAGAAATCCAGGGACAGGCTTATCCAGGGTATCCTCCCTGGTGTCCAGTTGGAGCAGTCTAAGGTGGGCTTCACCTTCTGCTCTGTAAGGAAGGCAGGGGGTGAGAAAATGGTTTGCTTTGCTCAAGGAGGATGGGAAGGAGCAGCTGAGGTTGGGATTAGAGGGGGATGTCCAGGGCTCAGAACAGCACATTTGCTGCAGCTACAGCTGGGAACTGTCGTGGTGGCTGTGGGGAGTTATAAGTCACAGCTCCACAAGATCCAGGAGCTTCCTGCAGCTGCTGAAATTCCCAGAGTGACGAGGGCTGAATCAGAGATCCCAGCCCGCCCCTTCCTGTCCCTGGTGTTCTCCCAAACCTGCATCTCTCATCTACCCTTTCCAGCCAGGAAAGGCTTTGCCTGCACAGAAAACTGCATCACTTTTATGTAACACAGAGTTCCAGCCAAGACAGACACCTGCACAAAGCCTCTTCTGGTGCACCCCTCGTGCCAACTTTCAGCATCTAAAGCACCTCCTCCTGCTCCTGAGGGGCAGCATTGGCAGTCAGAGGGCTCCACAGCCAGCCCCAGGACAGGGAATGGCTGCTCTGTCTCTCTGCTTCACACTCCTGCCTCAGCAGGACACAGGACACAGGTCCTGACTGAATCTTTTTCCTCTCAGAATCAGGGGAAGAGCTCCAGGAGCTTTCCCTGCTGGGTGGCCAAAGTGATGCTCCAACCCCTCAGTGTCTTTCTTACCCCAAACTGAGCCCAGCACTGGAGGAGTGGCCTCACAGTGCCCAGTCAGGGGGACGTCACTGTCCTGGTCCTGCTGGCCACCCCATGGCTGGGACAGGCCAGGTGCCATTGGCCTCCTGCCCACCTGGGCACACCTGGCTCATGGTCAGCTGCTGCTGCCCAGCACCCCCAGGGCCTTTCCCACCAGGCACTTTCCAGCCCCTCTGCCCCAGCCTGGAGCTGCAGGGGGTTGTGACCCAAGGGCAGGACCTGGCTGACCCTCACACCACTGGCCTCAGCCCACGGACCCAGCCTGCCCAGATCCTTCTGCAGAGCCTTCCTGTCCCCCAGCCAGCAGGGCCTTGTTGTTGGAGGACACAAAAGAAAGATGAGAGACTCCAAATATTTCAGAAGGCACAGAGCATAGAAAAAAGGCTTTATTGTCTAATTCTTACTGCCTTTTATCAGGTGTTCCCATACAGACTTAACATGGTGGGTGAATAGGAACGACACCTCTCTAATGCCATGGGTTAAACCAGAAAAACAGCAAAACACCACCTGGAGAAGGATTGTTCTGAGAAAAGAGAGTTGTTTGCCAAGATTGTTTTGAGAAGAAGCTTTCTTGAGAATTTTTTCCTTGGGAAAAAGTTAGCAGCTGCCAGCAGGCTGAAATCTCTCAGGCCCAGAAACATCAGGCCTGCAGTGCCTTATCCAAAGGAGCTTCCTGGGGCATCCCACCGTGAGTTCAGGCCTTGGTGGGAACAGCAGCAGCATTTTGCAGGGCTGGGAATGCAGAGATGAGCTGCTGGCAGACTGCTCGTGCCCAAAGGGACTTTGCAAAGAGCTGGGTGGGTGGCTGGCAGCCTGGGAAAAGAGCCATTCCAAAGCAGAGGGAAATATTTTTCCAGTTCAGGTGTGGTTTCCGTGTTTCATATGCATTTTTTTTTTCAGCTCAAGAGAGGAAGAAAATTTCAACTGGGAAAAATAAGTCCTGAAACGGACCAAAGAAGAACATTGGAGCTGCTGAAACCTTGCCCTGCTAAATTCTGTGTTTCGTTTTGCTGTTGATCATTTGAATGCCATGCATTTTGAGCTACAAGTGGACATAAATTTATGGGAAAAAACATTGACCAAGATTGACTGATTGATGCCAGTGTCCCTTTTGTCCCCTGCTCCCCTTCCTTCCCCATCCCTGAGGGACAGGACTGGGCAAACTGGGGAGGAAACTCCTTGAGAAACAGCCAGCTCATGGCTCTGCTGAAGGCAGGCAGGACCAGCTGGGCCATCTCCCCTCCAACCTTGCTGCACTTTTCATTTTTGCCTGGGGACGGGGGCTGGGGGGGAGCTTAATTCTGCTGCTTTAAACACATGCAGGCTGCTCTGCTCTGAGAACATCGCTGTGGTCAGTAAAAGCGGCCACAGAGGGACAAGGGGACAGCTGGCTGCCCTCCAGGGAGTCCTGGACTCTCCTGAAGTGGGGACAACTGGCCTGTTTGGACCCAGGTGAAGACCCCAGACCAGACTCCAGGTACTCTGGAGACAAGGAAAAGATCAAACCATCAGTCCCTGAAACATAAATAATCACTGCCAGACCCTCAGCTGGAGGAAAAGCACATTATTGCTCTCTAGAACTCCCTGAAAAGAGGTTGCAGGGAGGGGGTGTCAGTCTCTTCTCCCAGGTAGCAAATGACAGGATAAGAGAAAACGGCCTCAAGTTGTGCCAGGGCAGGTTTCGCTTGGATATTAAGGAAAATTCTTTAACTGAAAGGGTTGTAAAGCACTGGAACAGGCTGCCCAGGGCAGTGGTGGAGTCACCACCCTTGGAAGCGTTCAGAAAATACGTGGATGTGGCATCTGAGGACATGGTGAACATGGTGGTGGTGCTGGGTTGACAGCTGACAGCAAGAAAGGTCAAAGCTGTTACATCAACTTCTATTTTGGCTGAAAAACTATTTGCTTTCAGCATTGGGAGGAAAAAAAAAAGCTTCTCCTGGGGTTACTATTTTTGTGGCATTTAGGGTTAAAGCAGACCCCTGCTGTCTTGCTTTTCAGGAATATTTTTGGATTTGTTGGTACTCCTGGGGTCTTCAAGGCTAAAAATATTTATTTGAGTTTTTGTTGTTCCAGCTTCCAGAAATAAACCAAACCCAAATCCCCAAGCGGAATCTCCTCGGGGGTTGTTTAAAGGTCAGTTTGAAGAGTTTTTACGAGGTGAATTGTTGTGTTAAGGACACCTGGCCTGGAGCTTGGCGTGGGTTTGGGGAGGCATGAGCAGAGCAGAGAGCGCAGCAGCAGCAAGAGGAAATAACAAAATCATTTAAAAAACCTCAGGGCCCCCAGAGCTGCTGGTGTCCCTCGGGGGTGCTGTCAGCATTTGGGATGGGGACGAGCACAGGGAGAGGAGCTGGGGGCAGGGAGGGAAGGGAGGAACCCGTGCTGGGACACGGCGTGTTCCCCTGAACAATCTGTGCACACAAACTCGCTGGGATGAATCCCCAGCTCCAGATTCACAGCTTTGAAATCAGCACCATAAGGGAAAAGGTTGGGCTATTTTTTTTTGTTTGTTTGTTTGTTTGTTTGCTCCTTTTCTGAAGTGGCAGCTCGGATTAGAGCTGACACCAGGAGGATAAGCGCTGGATCCTGGGCTAAATATTTCATTTCCACAGATGCTGACATCAATTTGGTTACAAAGACACTGTTTTGCTTTTTTTGCTTTTGTTTTTGTGTTGCTTGCAGGCTTTCATTTAGGGCTGTTTGTTTATTCTTTTCTACAACCTTCGGGGTGGACAAGGGAAAATATAATTGAGCTCAAAAAAATCAGCCTGGAAGCAGAATGAGGTACATTACAAAGGAAAAAAGAAAAAGCCGAAGAAGAAAAACCACAGTACCTCATCTTTGTCAGCATTTTCATGCGGAGATCAAGGAGAGCTTTGCCCTAATTCATGGCAAAGAAGAGATTTTGCTCCAGTAGCTGCAGAGGTGGGGTTCAAATTTGGGCAGAAGGGAGTGGGCCAGGGTGGATCTCTCAGCTTGCTGCTCCCTGCTCTGTGACAGGCATCCCTGGTGCCAGAGAGCCCACCTGGGACACGCTGAGATCCCAGAGATGTGCTCCTCTGGCCCTCAGGCACACAGGGGATGAGCTGCTGGGACAGCAAGCACAGGGCAGCTAAAGACAGGAACGATGCTGAGGAGCCACAGCTCCCTTTTGTCACATTCCAGAGGATCGCTCCAAAACTTCACCAGGGAAATGATGTCCGTGCTTCAATGCACTGAGCAAAAAGCATCTCATTTCCCTGCTCTGCCATTCAGGCTAAATCCGTCTCTCCCTGACTCTGGTCCATTTGGAATTCATCCACTGAACTTATTCTGGATTTCCGCAGCGGCATCTGGGAGCGGAGCACGGAACCTTATTTAGTTATTTATCGAGGCTTCCGTGGGCTTGGGATTTGCTGCTGCACGAGGAAACTTCCTGCCCAGGGTTTATGCCTGGCTGGGGAGGGCTTGATGTCCCATCCAGGGGAGCAGAGCCAAGGAGCAGTGACAGGGCTGTCCTGCCCCGTGGCACTGCCATTCTCCTGTGGCACTGCCACCTTCCCATGGCACTGCCATCCTCCCCTGGCACTGCCACCCTCCCGTGGCACTGCCACCCTCCCATGGCACTGTCAGCTTCCATAGCCCTTCCCAGGGTCTTTCCTGCCTGGGCTGCCTCTGACGCCGGTGCAGGTGCCGAGGCCAGGGGGACACGGAGGGGTGACAATAGCACAGTCACCAGCTCCGCTCGGAATCCTGGTTCCATTTAAACGCCTTTGTCGGCAGAACGAGGGCACAAACCTTTGCTCTGAGCAGCTCTTTTACCCCCTGGCTGCAGAAACACTTCAGTGCCAGGAATAACAGAGTCCAAGGCCTCACAAGTGTTTGGCTCCCAGGGATGCTCCCGAATTCTTTGCAAGCACAGCCCAGTGCTGGTGGCTCAGTTTGAAGGTTTCACCGCACAGCAGTGAGATAAAAGATGATCCAACCCCTGGTACAATCCTGCATGAGGCCAGCCTGTAATGAGCCCCACGAAGGTGTCTCCGTCTCTGAAGGCATCCAGCACTTCTCAGAAATGGCTTAAAATAATTGCAAGACCGCTCCTTGGCTGTGTTTTGTAAGGCAGAAGGTTTTAATTAATGAGAAAATAACAAACGATACAAAACCAAAACAGAAGCAGTGCGCAGGTGCAGGGAAGCCCTTACACCCAGCCAAGACACCCCAAAAAGCCCTGAGCACCTCTGTGCTCCTTCTTAAGTACTTCATGTTTTGGGAGGGCTTTTGGCTTGCTGCCCAACAGAAACCAGCTACGTTTCTGAGGAGCAGCCAGAAGGTCCAACAGGTGCTCCTGTCCTGGCACTGAGCCAGTCACAGTGTGATTATCACCGAAAATTCCAGGCCATTTTCCTTTTAAGTTCAGAAGTAAACTGAAAATTCTTTTCCTTCTATAGAATCATCTGCTTGGGTTTCACTGAAACAAACCCCCTCCTTCTGCCCCAATTATTTTTGGGGTAAGGACCTACACAAGGAGAAGTCCCATCAGCCTGCAGAAGACAGTGTCTGCATCTGAGTCTCTGAGTTCCAGTTTCACCTTCTTTTTGGAGCCAGTGGCTCCTTCTCTCTTCTCCTCCCCTCATTCAGGAAAACAGCCATAAATGGTCCTTCCTACATCACAAAAAACGTCATCCCTGAATGCAATTTTCTCTGCTTTTGTGCATGCTGGGACCTTACCAGCCTGGCCTTTAGGAGCTGGCACATCAGGTTTTCCCTCACAAGCACATTTAGGCGCTTGGTGCTCCAGAGTTTGGGCACATTCGGGTGAACACCCAAGGTACATTGCTCTACACCATGAAAATGCCCCCAGTGCCCAATCCTCATCCCAGCTCTATCCTCCTGCCTTCCCACATTATACCCACAGAATTCCCACAGAACCTGGGCTGATCCTAGCACTGGGCTTGGTCCCTACTCTCCCTGTGGTTTCTGGAAAGTCCCTTTGCCACCCATGGCTGTTTTCACCAGGTGACCTGATAATGCTGCTGACCTTGCCTTCTGTGCTTCCATTCGGGTGCTTGAAGTGGGGAAAAAAATAAAAATAAAAATATCCAAGGCTCTTAGGCAAGCACGGTGTCCTGGTTTAGGGCAAATTTGGGTGAATATCAAACATGGTTTTCTTCTTTCTGCCTCTGAGTTTTCCTTCAGGAAGACAGGTTGGAAACCCTCACGCCCTTTAGTTTAGAGCTTGCCTCAGCGACATCTCATTGAATTGAGATGTTACCAAAAAATTCCTTCCCAGCCACTCCAAGCACATTTCCATGGAATATCTCCCTCCTGCTCTGGAGACCACAGGGATGTGAGAGCTGTGTGTATGGTAATCTCTCCCCCACACCACACTGAATGCGCTTTCCTGCTCCAGTTCCTCCCACAGCTTTTTTGGCAGCAACACCCTGAACACATCTGCACCCCCAAAGGGAGCCAGGCTGGGGAACCTCCAGCTGAGACACCCACCCCGGTGGAAATTGCTGCTCACAATTGCTGTGTGACAGGGCAGCTGTCCCCAGGAGCACCCGGGGACCAACCCTGCAGCTCAGGTCACACCTTCAGCAGCACAGGACGTGGCTTTTGGGCTCCTCACTGAGGGAATTGTGTTTCAAGGACTCAGATATCAGACTCTGGGTCTTGTTTCCAGATTCCCAGCTCTTTGGGAAGCTTGTGTAGCAACAGAAGCCTCAGGCCTCACCTCAGGCCTCACCCAGCCTGGCCCCAGGCCTGAATGAGGGTCTGCTGAGCAGCGAGGCGAGAGCTGGGATTGGGTTCAGCACAGGGGACATGGATGATGCCTTTTGGGCTACCTAAAAACAGAGGCCAGACAAAATTAAAGGAATAAAAAGCAGTTCTGTTTATTGAAGGGCCTTCAGGTACATTCAGGGCAGACAAAGCCCCTCAGAGGCTACACCAAAAAATGAGCTGTGGGTCATGAATTTTCACATTTTTATAAGTTTGGTCTATTTGCATATTGAGGGTTAATCTTACAATTACAGCTTCAGGTAATGAAGTCATTTACCCCAAGTTTTCTCCCCCTCAACCCACTTTAGTTTACATTTCTCAAGGCCTGAGGCAGTGAGTCCTTGATTGCCAGGCCTGGAGAGGAATTGTTGTGTCTGCCCAAAATGAGAAGCAGCAGCTCCCACTGTGTGTGGAGTTTAGAGTTCTACACTAAAGAACTGCAGGGTTACAAATAGATGAGGAATATAAAAGCCAAAATCCTGAGGCATCACGGGCAGCCACTGCTGTCCCCAGCTCACATGGGCTGTGCTGACAGACAGAGCCCAGCCAAGGAGGGGGAATGGGGAGAGACACCCCTGGACCTGGTCCTGGTTCTGGGGATGGTCCTTGTGCTCTCCCAGGGCAGCCTCACACACGGGGCCACCTCCTGGCACAGCTCCCTCTGGGCTCAGGATCTGGGGGATGAGCTCCTGTATCCCCCGTGTGAGGGAAGCACGGGCAGTGGGTGAGGATAAACCATCCCAGCAACAGCAGGGCATTCCCAGTACCTCTGCTCCAACACCCACAGGCTTCCTCAGCTGCCCCTCTCTCCTGTCCCCCCTCAGCTCCACATCCCTGCACTCCCCACTAGGATCAGAAGCTATTATCCTTTCCCCTTCCCCACTCCCTGGCGGTAAATCTTGCTGAATTCGTGGAAAAAACCCAAAAATTTGAACACATTTCACACCCAGCTGCCCATCTCTGGAGAGCACTGGAGCGAGAGCAGGAGCTGCATCACGGGGCAGAGCCCCTGGGACCCCTCCTGCCCTCCCCTGGGGATGGGGCTGCTCTGCTGACGTGCTTGGCTGGGCATGAGAAGGTTCATTAGAGACCTCCTGCAGGCCCTGGCCATGGTGGGGGCACCTCACCCTTCATCCTCTCCCTCTGCATCTCTGGGGTGGTGGGACCCTGGGAGCTGAGAATTCCAGACTTTCTGTGCTCACAGGCGCTGACCCCCAGGCAAACACTGCATTGGACCTGAGGCCTTGGAAAAGGCTTCCAAAATGGAATGATTGCACTGGGATTGTGGGTGTGTGGTTTGAATAGAAGTGTGTGATATCACAGGGTGCAAAACTTAGAGTTTAAGGGTTTAGAATATAGTAATATATATAAAGCAAGAGGGAGGTTTTATGGCACAGGCTGAGCCCTTCTTTTTCACCTTCTTCTCCATGGGTCTGGGTGGTGTTTTGTAATTGGATAGAAAAATCCACATTAAGGGCCACGGGTGGTTGGTTATTGGGTTAAAAGTAAAAATAATTGAGGTGTCATTTCATAATTGGACAGTTTACCCTTAAAAGGCCTTGTAGAGAAAGAGATGGGGGGGCATTTTTTAGTTTGTTAGCCAGAAGTTCTGTAGAATTCATGGCTTGTGAGACTGCAACAGAGATAAGAATTAATAAACATCTGAGTCCAAACATGAGATACTGTCTCCAGCCTCCAACCCTGCCAAAAAAGAGGATAAAACACAACACTGGGGAGCAGTTCACCTCCTCTCAACCCTTCCAGAACCATCCCTGGTCCCCAGATGGAGGTGGACACCTCCCTGTCACCCTGCAGCACCCTGGCAGTGTGTCCTGGGAAGGGGATTCAGGATGGACAGCCAGAGTTTTTGTTGATTTAAATTGCTGGAGCTGTGAAATGTCTACCCACCTCCAGCTCCTGCCAGTGGAGCTTGCAGGGAATTGCTGTCACTCTTCCCTCAGGAGGGGCTTTCCAGGTCTTTTTGCCCTCCTGTGACTCTCTGCGCCCCTGGCTCCCACTTGTCTGGTCCTCCCTGTGCTCTGCAAACCCCTCCCATGTGATTATCCAGGTTTTTGCCAGCTCTGCTCCCTGCTGGCATCACCTGGCTGGATTTCAGCCGTGCTCTGGGCCTGAGCTCTCCATCAAAAAGGAAAGGGTAACACATCACCTTGTCAACAGCCTGGGCTAGGCACAGCCACAAGGAACATTCAGCTGCTTAAAAGATGATTTCAGCAGATGGAAGTGACCCTGCCCAGCTGCCCATCACTGCTGACCACAGCTCTCTGCGAGGCAGAGCTGACAGTGTGAATTTTGGGTGGGAACAGCAACGTTTGCTCATCGTGGAGGTCGATGCTTTTCTTTTTGTGGTGCTGTTGCCTCATTGCCCCTGAGTCCTGACCCCACCACTGAGCTGCGTCCTGCTGGGCGCTGACAAAGGAGAGCTGGCCCCAGAGCAGGAATACTCTGGCTGGAATTGCAGCCTGGCCCCACCACCACATTCTAGACTCTTTCCCAAACACTATTTGTCCATAAAGGAATCTCTGTTCTGATGTTTCACCTGTTGGAGGCCTTTGATGATTCCCTTTTTGTTGTAAATAGGCACTGTATATTAATCTGGGCATGAGAAATTAAAGAATTGCAGGCAGAAGGAAGGCACTGATAAAATCTCGGGAGGAGAAGGTGGACGGAGGAATGTCTACCTCAATCTGCAACTGAAAGAAGGACTTCAGCTGGGTCCCCGCTGCCAAATCACCCAACTATCAACTTCCAGACAACTCCGGCCCCCAATAGCCATCCTTCTGTCTGGTGGAGGGACCCCACTCTAAATTTCAATATGATTTAAAGTTAATCCTCAGACACCATTCTGATTCCACTCAGGAAGGAGTTTGAATCCAAAAAGAAGGATCCATGAATCTCATAATCCAACCACAGACAAAGGAAAACCCTGCCTCGAGGGAAATAAAAAGTATAAAAACTGGACCCTAAGAGCAGGACGTTGGAGCGAATGACGGTGGACTTGGTACTGGCCGGTCCCGTATTCGTTTCCCAAATTTGGACGAATCTTATCCTTATTGTGGCTTGGAGTTTTGGCTGTTTCATTGCATTTTGGTTGGTTTTTTTTTGTTGTGTTTTTATTTCTTTTCTGTACTTCAGTTCGCATTAGCGAGAAAATAAAATTTATCTTTTTTTAATTCTGATTTGGCTCACCATGTTTATAACACCTTTCACTGTTCACTCAGGAAATCCACGTGGGATTTTCCCTTTGCAGACACAAGAAGCGTCCTGCTGATGGGGGCAGCAGCTCCGTGGGTGTGATAACTGGTGCCCACATCTGCCTCAGGGCTGCAAACCATGCGGGTACTGGGATGGGGGTGTGGGGAAGGCTGCTGTGACACTCCTTCCCTCTCCAAAAACCAAGCCTCTCCCTGGAAAAGCACCCACTGGTGAGGGAAAGGGCTGCTCTGAGTGACAATTCTTTCCACGCAAAAACAAGCTGCAAACCCTTGACCAACCATCTCATTCAGTTAATCCCCACAGCTGTAGGACCAAAAGTATCCCGGAGATACTTTTGAGAGAGGAGAGCAGGATTATCACATCCCTTTGCAAAGGTTTGTTCCCTAGGTAGGAAA
The DNA here is from genome assembly GCA_008694505.1 of Cyanoderma ruficeps. NCBI lineage: Eukaryota > Metazoa > Chordata > Aves > Passeriformes > Timaliidae > Cyanoderma > Cyanoderma ruficeps. The sequence goes on along the minus strand of VZDJ01000058.1, from coordinate 1,579,839 downwards.
GGCCCCTGCTTCCCTCCCTCTCCAGCTCTGGAGGAATTGCCCACACAGGTTTTATTTGGTGTTTCCCACCTCTCTCCCTCATTTCAAACCGCTGGGATTGCCACACCTTCTGCTCTGGAAACAAAGCCATAAAAGAAATTGGAAGAGAAAGGGAAAAGACAGCCCACTGATCCCCCAATTAGCACGGGGCACTTAAACACTCAGAACTTTGCATTTTAATTGTAATCAGTCCCAACACAAAAAGCTGAAGTGACAAACCCCTCAGCGAATTCCAGCTGATTAAGTAACTCCCCATCCCAACGCTTGTGTGTGTTTCTGGTTTAATTCCTGGCCTCTGGACACAGCCCCACTGGTAAAGGCAGTGCTTTATTTTTACTCTCCTCCACCCAAATCAGTTTGCTCCACTGAATCCTATTCCAGGGCCATCTCTGCACATCTGAGCTCTTGCCCCTGGTCTGGAGCACGTCCTTGGGTGCCAGGGGCATCCCCGACACTGAGGCTCTGACCATTTTTGAAGTTAACTTGGGTCTTCAGGTCCGTTTTGTCAAATAATGAGTGTCTCCAATTAGAGAGAACCCATTGCTGACCTGGGCCTGTGATTTGCTGGCTGACTGCCTCTGCTACGGAAATCTTTTCCTTTTCTCTAATAGAACTTCTTCTGTTGCAATTCTGCCTCCCATTCCCCTCACTGTGAAAATTAATTGGGAGCAAATTAAACGAGAAAGGAACTACATGGGCCCAAGAAGAGCTCTCAAACCTCTGTGAAAAGCAGGGCACACTGCAGAGCCTCAGCTTGGAGCACAACAGGCCCAAACCAAACCATAAAACCAAACTGGATGGGGGCTGAGCTCCAGGTCCAGATGTGTGGAGATACATACAGCAAGAGAGAAGACTCTGAAGAAGCAGCTGTCCCCAGAAGGGGTTTCTCTTTCCAATATTCAGCGTTAGATCTTCTGGGATGGTCAGTCCACTCCTCCCACCCCCTGCACAGTCTAATCCCCCCTTTAAACCCCTGTAGAAACAGTGACTCTTTGACCAGATCAGATTGCTCAGAGCCCCATCCAACCTGGCTGTGAACACTCCCAGGGATGTGGCATCCACAATTTCCCAGGCCAGCAGGCTGTCAGGGGACATCACACATGAGAGCAGGATCAAGGTGTGAACCTCTAATTGTGAGACTGGCAGCTCTTTTTGAAGGCCCCGGCTGAGAAAGCTGGGACAGGCACTGGGAAGAAAAAGAGCTGTGAAAGCCCTGTGAGGCCAGCACAGAGCCCTGGAACACATTTATTGAATGGAACAGCAGAGGAGCAGGCAGGAGGTGTATGCCTGGTGTGACATTACCCATCAGGAAACTCCTCCTCAAGTGGAGTCCGAGGGGACAGAATGTCTGGGACACCAAAATGTTGCTTTGGGGTAACCGTGAGCCTGCACAGGAGGATCTGGCTGCTGGAGGAGGCAGAGCACTGAGGGTTTGATGGCCTCTCTGGTGCCCATTGTCGCCGCTGCTTCCGCACAGGAGCTGCCATGAAATGTCAAGTCGGTCTTTGGAGCTTGGAAGCAATGAGGTGCCGTGGCTGTGGTGGAGAGCTCACACAAGGGTTTTCTTTGCTTGTTGTTGCTTTGTAAATGAGTTCCTTTAATCAAAGCGCTCCTTGCCAGAGAACAATTCCTGGAAGCAAAAGTACAAGTGGATGTGAGGGCTGTGCTCTCCCCTGGCACACATCCCTGTCTGGTGCTGCGGCTGAGGGAGAGGCAGATTCCTGCTCCTTGCTCCTCAGGAGGACAAGGGATGCCCAATGTCACCTCAGGTCTGTCACTTCCCATCCTGCAGGTGCTCAACACCCTCAGGAACAGGCCTGGCAGTCAAACACACACTTCAAACACATCCCATTTCTGGATGTGGGATAGCTGGAACTCCTTCAGTTTAGGACAATGTGTTCAAGGATATCAAAGCCCCAAACTGTGGGCAGTGCTGAACTTTCATTTCCTCCTCTAAGTAGGGCTGTGCTCACGCAAACACTCTATTTTTTGTTAGTGGAAGTGAAGAAGCAATTCTCACAGGAGGGTGGGAGATGAGGAGTGTATGGATTTACACTGAATCAGATATTTCATACAGAAGGCTTAATTCTTTTTTTAGCCCCACACGAAGAAATGAAATGAAGGAACTAAGTAGTCCCACAGAACTGGGGCGGAAGGAAAAATCCTGCTCCCAGAGCACAGGCTCTGCAGCTGGTCACACTCAGCTCCCTCTGCCCCAAGGGCTTGGAAGCAGCAGGTCCCACATCTCTGGGGTGGACAGGGCACAGCAGGCTGCTCCATCCCTCCATTTCCATGGCTCTCCAGTTTCCATCAGTGACAGAACGGTCGCAGGGTCTGCATCCCCTGAGCAAGTTCACCAGCAGCAGGTGGGAAGGGGGTTTGACCCACTTGAAAGCACTGGGAAATGGTGGGAGGCAGACAGGCTCCATACCCCCTCTGCTCTTCCCCTGGCGGCCTTTAGGGCCTTCAGGGCCGTGTTCAGGGAAATTCCTCAGCTGTGGGAACATTGTGAGACAGCCCCATGCACCTTATGGAAAAGGCACTGGCCAAAGGAACTTGCTGATGGAGAGGAAAGGAGAACACCTGCCCAGCTCTCCCCTTCTCCCTGCCACGTGCAGTGAGGGGCCAGGGTGTCGAGGAACAGGGCCCATTTCCTGCTCAGATTTCTCCCTCCCCAGACCAGCACAGCTCATGCAGTCATGCTTTCACTGCCTGCACCACAAAGTCACCACAAAGTCCAGGCGACAGCTCCTCGAGCCTCTCTGCCAAGGTCCCCAAAAAGGAGCTATTATCTACAAAGACTGACACCCAGACACTTGGCAGTATTGATCCCTCAGCTGATGGTCAGGCAGGAGGACAGGAATCCCCTGGGCACAGCTGAGGTGAGGAAATCAGGCATCCTCTGGCCACTGAAGGGAGCCCACTCTGCTTGTTTCAGTCCCCTTCCTGGTCTCTTGCTCTGTATTTATAGCGATAAATCATTTAATTAATCAGCCTGAAAGGGGAAATAGGAACCCCAGTGTAGACAATGGATTTCTAGGGACAGAAACCCAAATCCATTACTGGAGCTCACCGTTCATTCATCTCCATTAGCAAATGCCTTTTCCTGCCATTCCAGGCCCTGGCCCCCAGCTGCAGTGCCTGCAGGAGTCCTGCAGGGCATTTAACAAAGCCCCATTTTCCACCATCTCCTGGGCAGGAAGGCAACAGAGCTCACCAGTTTCCACATTGCCCCGTGCAAAGCTGAACTCTGAAGTTCTGGGTACCACAGAGCAGGTTTACCTCACCTGAGCAGCACAGGAATGGCCTGGGGCTGAGTTCACAGGAAGCTTTCACACCCCAGGGACACAAAAGAGCAAAGACAAATCTCCATGGGCAAGTTTGGTGTGTGAATCCACTGTGGTACTGGAAAAATTGACAAAACATTAAACAAAACAAAGGTGTTCAACCTACCAAGGACTCCAGCTCCTGTGACCTGGTTGACAGCCACTTATACCAAGTTCTTTCAGCTCCAGTTTTACTCCTATTTATTTATTTTCCAAGTATAGCTGATAACTCTGCACGTCCTTCATTCCATCCATGCTCCTGGGAGCCTTTTCCCCCCCTCTCATTTTTATTTCTGCTCTGTACTTTGCCTTTGTACAATTCATCCATCCTGTCTTCTCCGTTTGCCTTCTGGCTGAAACACTTACCCAGCTGAGGTTTCCCCCTCCTAAGAGTTTCCCATCCTCCTGGAAAGCTTACAGAAGTGCTGAGGCTGCAAGCTCTGTCCCTCTCAGGAAGATGCATGGAGCAGGTGGGGTTGCTGTCCTGGGACTGTGGGCTGCTCTCAGGTTAATTTGTGAAATTACCTTCAGACTCAGCAGCTGCTGGGGCTGTTAGTACTTCAAGAGAGAAGAAAAATGCTGATGGGAACAGCTGCCTCTATGATTTATAAGCCCTACAAGAACATCTAAGCTCTGGAGGGAGCTGCATATGGAAGGGGATTTTCTTGTGAATGACCTTCTTTAAGAAAAGGTACCGAGCACAGGTTCGAGGGGAAATTGCAAAAGACTCCCTCAGTGGTGAGAATTTCATTTTCCTTTTGCCTGCCTACACATCAATCCCCTCCCTGCCACGAGGAATGAAGTGCTGAGCTAATTTTCCTAATCCTCTTCTGTGAGACACAGTCCACTCACCTCTGGGGTCTGTCAAGATGCTTTTCAGTATCCCAGCACATCAACATGGACTGGGAACTTTGTGTGGTGACAAGTAGGACAATGTGTGTGCAAATATGCGGGGAGGGGATGGTGATCTTCTGTTTGATCATAGAATCCCAGGATGGTTTTTGTTGGGAGGGACCATTTTGTTCCACCCCCTGCCCTGGGCAGGGACACATTTCACTATCCCAGGCTGCTCCAAGCTCCATCCAACCTGGCCTTGGACACTTCCAGGGATCCAGGGGCAGCCACAGCTTCTCTGGGCATCCTGTGCCAGGGCCTCAGCACCCTCATAGCAAAGGATTTCCTAAAGTTTAAAGTTCATATCCATTATCCTTCCTGACACCTTCCTGTGGACTTCCTTTTCATACAATTAGGGTGACCTAAGGTGCACAACAGCTTCTGCCAGCGCAGCACTCACAATGTCAGTTTAGAAAATAGTTTCTTCCTAATTTGCCCAGCAGACACCTTCCCCTACCTCCAAGGAATCCAGTGCTTGCCACTACTCCATGTGGACAGTAAATAATGTTGTCTCATTGGGAGGACAATCCTATCTCCTCTTTCTGAACCAGAGCAGGAGCAAACTCTTCCTTCCAGCTGGAATCTGGGTCCCTTCCCCAACAAGGCTCTGCTCCAGTGGAACGGGATCTGTACCAGGGGATCTGCAGACCTGAGCTCCGTGTTTCTGGGTTTTTCTGTTTACACCATCCTTGGGTGGTCACTCCTGCTCTGCTCATGCCTGTCCTGAGGCACTCACGTGCTCCAGGAACGTGAATCATCTTCGTTGTTTCGTAACGTGAAGCCAGGTGGAAACTTTACCCAACAAAAATGTAAAAACGAGCAGCCCTGTGCTTCTGTGCCACCCTTGCTTGTTCTGCATGAATTGCACTTTTCCCTTTGCCCAGCAGAGCTGGCCAGAAATGCCGTGGTGAGAGAGTTCAAGAGGAGACTGTTCTATTCTCCTGTGGGGATCTGGGGGTGGACACTTGTATTTATGTTTCAGGGAAAGGAACCTCAGGAGGTTTTGGACTGGGTACAGAAAACTCTTAGACACAAATATTCAGTAATCATGAGTTATTTGCCTTTCTGCTTCTCCAAAATCTTGTTTTTGACTTGAAACCTATTACTTCAGTGATAATCATTTAATGACAGATTCTTTTAATTTATCTTCTGGTAGCAGGCTCCAGCAGTTGCATTTATGAGAGTTTGTCTCCATGACAGGAACTTACTTTTTGTTTTTAAATGCAAACACAGCCCTGGATATATTCCCATGAATCTAAGAACATGTTGTTGTGGGTTTTTGGCTTTTTTTTTTTTTTGGAAGAAGGACTTAGAACTAGGCTCATGATTAATTCACCAAATTAAATTAAACCAGTTGGCAACTCTGATTTAAAGTTGGCTCGTTTTCACCCGTCTGACTTCAAAACAGCAAAATGGATTTTGCTCAAAGTTTAGGGGAAAAAAGAGAAGAATTTGTCTCGGGAAAAGGAATAAAAATATGAAATAATAATGGTATTTGTGTATCCTCCAGTGTTGAGCAGAAGAAGCAGTGTTAAGCAGGTGCAGAGCAGGTCAGGGGTGTCTCTGCCAGCCCACGGGGGTGTCCAGGTGCAGAGCTGAGATTCCACAGCCGTTCCTGCCCCAGCACAGCGCCGACCTCCTGCCCTGCCCTGAGACCAAACTCCACCTGCAGCACAGGAATTAAACCCAGAATCCGGCCAAGCCCAGCAGCGGTACAGCCGGGGAGGGTGCGTCTGTCTCCCCATGGCAACGCGGAGAGGGATCCAGATGAAAATGTGCTCATCCTTCCCCAAGCCCACGGGTGAGAGCGTGCACAGCGGGAGCCCGTGGGCGGGTGAGGACGGCTCCGCCCCGTGGGATCAGGGATTGGCACCTGGGCCCTTTCCAAGCTCCCAGCTCTGGATGGCACCACCAACATGCTGGATTTTCTGCAGGCACAGAGCTCTTCCGTCAGGGCTTGTGCAGCGCGGATTTTGGACGTGGTGGATGGAGAACAGCCTTGTCTTCTAGTACTCCGTATTTCAGTGGCTTGCACTTTCTCGTTGTTCTTGCATGTTTGCCCAACACCTCTCACCTCAGAGACTGCTGCAGATGGGCTCTTCTGTTGTCCCGCAAGTGCAAGGACAGGGGAAAGGGATGGGTGGGTCTTTTTTCCACAGAGTACAGGCTCCTGGATGAAGTCAGACCCTTCCTCAACAAGGTATAATGAGCTTTAGGGAGCTCTATCTAAATCCTGGTCTAGGACCTGCCCTGTAAATACGCAACACACAGATGAGAGCAATGTTTCACAGATAGGCTACAGAGGTGAAGTTTTGATCCTAGAGCTGAGATGACTCTGCAAAACCACTGACATAAATCACATTTTTAACCAGGAACTTCTCTGGAGACTCTTTTTCCAGCTACAGATGTTGTTATTATAATTTGTGCCTTCATTGCTGCAAGGCCAGGCTCCTTCACTGTGCTCAGTGTGGTGTCAAGACTTAAGCAAGTCCATTTTCCAAGGTTGTTTGTCTCTGAGCACATGAACTTTGTATGAAGCAGGGTTTTGGGGGATTTTGGCCACATTTTGGAGGTGTTAGTTCTACAGTGTGATGGAGAAGAAGCCTTCCTCCCTTCAGCAGACACACCCTGGGGTGCTGAGTGTGTTTGGAGCCACCTGCCCAAGCAGAGCCTGGAGCCGTGGAAAGACCCTGTTCTCCCAAACAGCCTTTTGGTGTGAGAATTAGAATATCAGAGCTGGCTCTTGGAAGGCAATGTGGGCTCTCTCTGGGCTGTTTCTGCCTGCACAGCTCTGCCTGGGGGGAAAAATCCACGAGTGGGATCGGAGGTGAAATCCTCTGGCCGATCCTGCATTTCCCCCAGGTGGCAGGAACGTGTGGAACTGTTAATATTTAAAATGTTGACACAGTGCCCGGTGGAGGCAGCTGCTTCAGCACCACCCTCCTTTGGAGAAATCTATTGTCTGGGGCAAAGCTGCAGGATCCAAACCAAACTGCCAGCATGTGATGCCCGGGCTGGATCCCCCAAACCAGGCACTGGGACTGCAGCTGGGTGGAGTTGGGGATTTCTGTTCTCCAGGCTGAGAGTGGCTTGCAAAGGCTTTGCAGCACAGAGTCTGTCAGATGACACTTCACAAGACAACTGGCTGGATAGTGTTTGCTGTTCTCTTTTTTCCCTTCAAAAATCTGCATTTTGTCAAAAAACTGTAAAAAAATGTCAAATCGTGGTGATTCAAACGAAATGCTCTTCAGCTGCATTGAAATAACAGACTTTATTTCATTTAAGTTTTAGTATCAACTCTGCTCTCTCTTTCTGAATTTCCATTCTTCTGCCTTTGCCTGCCTGAAATCAGACAATGAAAATGGCGTTGATACGGATGAAAACGTAATTTATTCTTGAAGACAAAATGCTCCAAAGACATACCAACAAAAAAAACGAAATCTTTTTGACATTGAAGATTTCACATGCATTAAAGGTATCACTCTGAAATTTCCAGGTAACTTTTCTTTTCTTTTTAGAATCTCAAGCCTCTCCCATATTGAAGGGGTCTTATATTTGCTTTAATGCATGGTAGCTGGCAGAGCAATGCACTAAACTCTGCCTTGCTGCTCCCTTCCAAACTTTTGGAGGTTGATCTGCAGCGGCATTTCCTGCAAATGGAGTTAGGAGAGTTTGGACTGACATTCTTCCACGCTGTTATACAAAATGTTCATTCCAGCCTCAAGAGAATTTCCAGGATAAACCAGTCTGAATATGCTTTAATGTCTTTACAAACTCTGCGTGTCACTTTAGATATTATTGTGCAACTTAAATGCCCAAACCATTGAAAGGTCAGAAGAACTTGGATGCTTTAATCACTTAAGAACCTGTAAAAATGTGGAGCTGTATCACTGTTTGAATATTCAATAAGTTTCCTAGCCCCATTAATGATCATTAATAATTGCCTTTTGCTGCTTCTGTTGGGGAGCACAGTCTCTTTAGCTTTCATCTGTGCTTGTGGGGAGGATGAGACCCTCAAGAGTTTGGACACACAAGACTGAGGACCAGATGTCCAACCCCCATGCCTGGTTTCAAATAACTTCATCTTTTTACAAACATGGAGTCAGTGCTTCCTGCTGATCCCATATTTGCTTAAAGGTGAAGTTTTACAGGGCAGAAAGAGGCGAGGAGAGAGGGCAGTGATGCTCCCAGGGCTTCCCCACTGCTGGGGCTGCAGCTGCAGCCTCTGAGCTCAGCAGGGATTTGGGGCTTTTAGAGACAAGAACTGTCCTAATGGCTAGTGAGAAGACAGAAAAGCTGAATGGGCATATTTGAAGAAAAGAAGAAAATGGGTTTGTGTTATATATAGACTTCAGTGAAAGAAAACAAAGTCTAAAGACAAAAAAAAAGAAACTTTTGTCCCCATTACCTGCAAAATATCAGAGTTTTTGTGCTGAGTGGGTGGTGACTTCAGCCAGTGTTGGGGAGGGGAACCAGGACTGGATTTCACATGGTGGGTGCTGTATGCAGTTCCTACCATGGTTTTTGCCCCTGACTTTCCATCCAGCAGCCACACTGATCCCACTAGCAGTAGGTTCCCGCTGGGAAGAGCTCTGGACACCAGGGTGCCCAGCTGGAGCATATCAGGCCCTGTAAATATTCCTGTTTTCCTGCCTCAGCCTGGGGGAGGCAGCGCCTCTCTGCCTCAGGGGTGCAAGGATGGCCCTGTCAGCAGCAAGCACCTGCCAGCATCCCACCAGCATCCCTGTAATTGTTTGGTTTGTATTTCCAATCCTTACATTTCTGCTCCCAGTGCAGAGCCACAGAGGTGTGGAGCAGACCGAGCTGGAGAACAGAACCTGGGTGAGGAGTGGATTTTGGGCTGGTCACAGCCCTTTGCACCCCAGGGAAGATGGGGTTCAAGGCCAGCTCCCTCCTTTTACTGCCCCCATCACTGACCACAGTCCCACCTCTGCCAGCATCCCCCATGTCCCCACTTGTAGGAGAAGGGAATACAGGTGACCTGGCCCCTGGTAAGTAACAACAGTGTTAATTACCTAATAGAGCCTCACCCCTGATGGATCATAGCTATAGCCAATAAAGATAAGTGTGATAAACACGAGTGGGTTAGCTGGTAAGGAGAGAACCATAAAAGAGGTGGAACCTTGAGGAAGAGGGAATGAGAGGATCATGAAGAAGAAGGATCCTGGGGAGGGAGAATCCCTGCTGTGAGGTCAGTGTGGGCCTGCAGTTAGAGCCTGTTGTTGGAACCTGCAGTCACAGAGTCACCCCAATCCCTGCAGCCACAGTCTCACCCCAATCCCTGCAGCCACAGTCTCACCCCAATCCCTGCAGTCACAGTGTGCACACCAATCCCTGAAGTCACAGTCTCACCCCAATCCCTGCAGTCACAGTGTCACCCCAATCCCTGCAGTCAGAGTTCAGCAGACAATATCCAGCAGTCAGAGGCTGCAAGGGAAACCTACAGGAGGAGCTGCTGCAGACAGAGTCAGTGAATGGTTGGAGTCAGGATGGCTGAGGAACAAACCAGAACCCTTTTCATGCTGTGAGAAACAAGAAGTCTGTGTCTCGGCTCATTCCTACCCTCTAACAAGAGGGCTGCTGCAACACCCACAGTCCCTCCATGGGTGACACCTCAGCTCAACAGTCCCCCATTCCCCTGGCTGGACAGGCAGCCTGACTTGAACATCCAAACACCTCTAGATGGCCTTTTAAACTTTCAAAAATAAATTTGGGAGCTTAAGTCTGGTCATTAAATACCTCCATGTTTTGCTGGAAGTGCATCAGTCATTTCTGAAAATGGTCCTGTCTGGTTCCCTTTTGTTCAGCACGGCAATGCCTACAAGGGCTTGAATATTTCACTTGCTCTTGGAAATAGGACTGAAGAGTCCTCGAAAATGATGAATTTCTGATCTTTGTTCCTCAGAGTTAGGGTCAGTCACTCACCTTGTGGTGGAAAAACAAGACTGGGAATTAATTCTGGTTTTCCCCTCTGCTCTAGGCAGTGTCAAGGAGCTTGAGCACATTCCAGCTCTTGGTTCGAGCCAGCAGAACACTTGGAAATACGGAAAAAATTTGCTTAGATCTTAGCAAAGTCCTTTGGACACACCTTTCAGATGGCATCAACAGGGCTGAGTTTAAAGTTCAGGACAAGTCTGAGTCCTCTCTATGTCAAGGTACAGACTTGGCCTAACGACAGTGCCTTGAAAATGGAGACACGGAGAACATTCAAACCAGCAGAGAAGGAGTTGATTGTTTCACCTTCAAAGGCTGTATTTTATAAGTGTTACTTTTGTTCTGGGTAGGAAAAAAAAGCGCAAACCCAAAAGCCCAAGAAAGATTCCTAACCAGTTAATAACCAACAGTGTCCAAGTACATTTATGTCCACATACAGCATTTGTTAAAAAAGAAATTTTTTTGTGTGTTTTAACACCTTTTTTCAAAAAAAAAAAATAAATTAATGTAATAAACTAATGTACACGTTACATTATTTTGGCACTGGTATGGACCATTTTTAAAAACATTTGCTGTTAGTATTTATCACGTTCGTACAAAATTGTAAACTATTTTCAATTTTTTTTTTTTCCCCTTTCGCTTTTGTTCATCATCACCTTTCAAAAACTGTCACTACAGGAATGGAAACACCCCAAACAAAACCCCAAAAGAAAATCAAGGCAGCTCTCCTTGCCCCTCCCCACCCTTCCCCCTGCCCTCCTGCCCCTAAAAGAAGGTGAAGGAGACAGTTTTTGAAAGCACCTGGCAGCAGTTGGTGACCACGTCCTTCCCAGAGCCCTCCTGGCTGCCCTGGGCTCCCACGGACCCAGCAGAAAGTGCCACCCACCAGTCACACCTTCCCACCTCTAGAGTAGACAAAGATGGCTCTTTAGGTCATTTTATTTTATTTCTTTGTTGGTTTTTTTCCCTTTTTTTTTGTTNTTTTTTTTTTTTGGTGTTTTTTTTATAACGCTGTACAGGATGCAAGGCAGCCACTCCGAGTATGTTAAGATGGTTCACAGCAGTCCCTTTGAGAGCACACATTGACACGGCCATCGATCTTCCCGTCCTCTTGTCACTGCTGTTGTTCAGCCGTTTGGATTTTCAGGCCACATCGATTGTCCCCAGTCAGAGAAGACGCCGCAGCTTCTTCGTCTTTGGGAGGGAAATGGATGGGTGCAGCTTGAGAGGGTGAGCCAGCATTGGAGCAGATTTTTCCCTGGGAAGGAACGCCCCAGCCTTGTTTTCGTATCTTTTGGGTGCAACGTCCCCGTGGCGAGCACACCGTGAAAGGGCGTTTGCCCTCCAGGAACCCAGGGCTCTCTTTTGGAAGGGGATGTGATTTCACACAGAGACACAACAATGTGACATGCCAGGTAGCAGGAAAAGAAATAAAAGCAAAAAACATCACCCCACAGACCCGACCACGGCCCTGCCACCAGGGTCATGTGTATTTGCCAGAGGTTGGGATATTTCTGGGTAATTCCTGAGGCTTTCCTTTATTCTCAGTTTTTCCATTTTCTCCTCCAGCACCTAGCTACTCATCCTCCCAGATATTAGCAACCCTTCTCTGTGACAACTGCTGAATCTTTCTAGGGGTTTGCTCACCCAGAATCTTCCCTTTCGGCCTGCCAAGCACATTGGCCCCAGCCCAGTGAAGCTGTCAGATCCAGGCAGGAATTCAAGGAGATGTGCAGTTGTCAGGTCTGCTCCTGTGCTCAGACTTGAGCAAGACATGGGGCTTTGCTGAGCTGGGACTGTGTGGGTTTAATCTCTGCTTTGCCCATCCCTTTCTTGCTTCAGTGCAAGTGAAATGAGAGAGGGAAAGGTTGCCAACTCCCTTGCTAACCTTGCTAGCCTTGGCAGGGGCTGAAACTCAGGGATTTGTGCCCAGTCTCTGCTTGTGGGAGGCTCTGGGACACACCTTCCTTCTCTCTGCCTCAAAAGTCGAGGGCCACAAGGGTGGTGAGATCTCTAACAAAAGCCTGAAAGCTGCACTAGCAGAAGACCTATCCCTGTTCCAAACAGCCACCATGGGTCCCCAGCTGTCCCTGAGGCAGGTAACACAGTGGCCCCCAGATTTCAGGTTCTGTGGGACACTATTTCTGGAGGAAAGAGGTTAAAGCACCACCAGCTGTGCCAGCACCAGCTCTCTCACAGGTGCACCTTGGGCTCCCACCTGACATACCATGATTTTGTGCACCAGGAGTTGCCTGCTTGTCCCTACACTGAGACCCTCTGGTCTCACTGGGAGAGGCCGTGGCCTTGGCAGGGCTTGGTGCTGCTCCAGCACAGGCAGGGCGTGGTGCTGAGAGAGAAACGCCCAGCCCAGTGCACCATCCCCTGCAGGTGAAATGAGAGGACTCCCTTAAGGCCAGAGTCAAGACGAGCAAGTTCATCCCAGCGTGGAGCAGAGCATCTGCCAGTGCAGAGGCAGTGCCAGCTCCCTTCTCTGCAGGCCAGGGATCTGCCACAGAGAGAAAAGCCTCTGCTAACCACAGACAGGCTGCTCCTGGTGCTGGAAACCCACCCACTGCCCTTGGCTGAGTCCCCACGGGCCATCAGCACCACAACAAAGGTGAGCACAGTTCCCTTCCTGGCTGGCCTGGCTTCTCCAGGCCCCGAGATCCCCAAACCCTCCCTGCCAGGCTCAGCACCACCAGGGCTGGGCGCTCTGGATAGCACACCCAGCAAAGCACACGGTGCTCAAGGCATGTCCAGAGGGCTGGGAAAGCCAAGGAAAAGATCTTTTGGCCTTTGTGCCTGGACACTGTCCATCAGACACCCAGCAAGGTTCCCAAAAAAAACATAGACCCAGCATCTAATTAGGTAAGACAATTAACTCTGGTGCTTTCCCACATCAGAGCACTGAGAGTTGTGAGGCATTAGGCTTCACAGAAGAACCAACACAGATCCACTGTTTAAAACACATACTGGAAGAGAAATTATCATCCCCTTCAAAAAAAAAAAAATAACATTACTCACCACTATACTGTTTCATCCTTTCTGGGGAAAAAGTCTGCCAGCATAAATGCCAAGCTCAGCCTGTGCAAATGATAAAATGTGCATCCCTGGATCATAAATGGGTCTATCACGTCTCCTCTCCTCACTTTGTCATGCACATATTCAGTATTATTGAGTGAGTGCTTCCTGCCCCTGGCACTGGCGAGTTCTGGCTGTCTTAGATGGGAGCATCCCATGGCACAGAGCTGGGGAGAGGAGCTTTGGGGTGCTGTGGGTCCATTGTCTCCCAGATTCTTTGTGGCAGAGCACAGTGCAGTGCAGGACCTCGTGCTCACACAGCTCCCCATCGTATTGTCTCAGCAGAGCACCTGCCCTTGGCTCCCCACCAGTGCTGGTGGCCTGGGCAGCAGCAGACAGGGCTGCTGGGGGGCTCTGGGGCTGCCCCACACTGATGCCCTCCAGCCTTTCTGCTGAAGAATGGCCTTTCCTAAGAGGATTGGGACTCCCCTTAGGTCTGCCTTCCACATAAAGCGATGGTTTGCTTTGTTTTTTTTTCCTTTTAGTCTTGCTGCAATAACACAAACAACAGGACATATGCTGGCCCCACTGCAGAGAAGCCACACTTCTGCCCCGTGGAGGCAAGACTGTGCTCTGCTTTTCCAGAGCACTAAACACAAGACAGGCAATTTCTCATCCTGCTTTTTGACCAGGATTGTTACACAGAGGGTTGGTTACCTCTGTGTCTCAGACCCACCAGCACCATCATCCTTGGAATTCCCCACCACTCATTTCTGCTAACATGGAAACCATGTGAGCCTCAGCTCACATTCAAACGCTGTCCTACACTTGAGCCCACTCATTTGTACTTCTGATTCTTTTACTTGTGCTGGAGAATTCATCTCTGCAAGGACAATGGCCACTCCAACAGACCAGCTCAACACAAGGTCCCTGTTTGCATTCTCTTCCATACTCATCCTTCTCAGACAGTCATGAATCCACAGGTAAGGTTATACTGAATTGCAAAGGGCCTTAAGAGAAATTTTTTCACACGGAGGCCTTGCTTTGTACATCTTCTGAGCACATCCTAGCCCTCGTCACCCCAGACTGAGAGACAGGGAGGAAACCCCAGCATTATCAAAAGCTTCTCAAAGCCAGTTCAGGCTCCCACTGCCTTCACTCCATCTGCATTTCCCCATTTATCCGAGTGACAGCTGACGCCATCCTCCCCTCCTCTCCACCTCTCAAGCTACAGTAAGGCATGATGCAGGCTGGCTCCGGGAAGAGACCCTGTGCACAGGAGGTTGGGATTTAGCACACAGCCTCCTCCTGCTGGCCTCGGGGGTGGTGGGATCAAACACTGAAAAGTTACTTACATACCATCACTTCCACCTCTACCGCCCACCTCTTCTGTGCTGCGCTCGGAGGTGGATCAGGGAGCCAGCCCCAAGGTCACCATCCCAGCACCTCTGTGCAGGCACAGGCACAGCTCTGCCCTCCAGTCCTGTGGGAAAAGTCTGGGGAGATGGTTATAGTAGCCTGAAGGTCAGCGCTTCTTTATTATACTTGTCACCTTTCAGCTGTTCTTTACTTCTGAATGTACAGAACCATTTTTATTTGGTTTACATCAAGACATTAGAAATCAAACAACTTTTTTTTTCTTTAAAAAAAAAAAAAAGGAACAAAAGGAAATGAAAAATAAAACCCAACACTATATACATCTTCTCTTCCCCAGTCTCTGCTCCCCTCCCTCCCACCCTTGCACCCTCCCTCCCTCCCTCCCAGCATCTGCGTTAGGTCCTGCTTCCAACACATTGGTTTCACATCTCTCACCCAAACCATGCCCCCATCCCAACTTTCACATCTACTGTAAAGACATCCCACCCTGCTTGGTAAGCCCAGTCTCCTCTCCAAGAAAGCATTTGGTAACCAGCAGGACGTTTCTTGCCTCCTTGTCTCTGCCCTGACACCAGGGCAGGGCTCAGCCGTGCCCCAGCCTGGCACAGCGGTCACTCCCCTGCACATCTCAGCCCAGCTCCTGCAACTTTGTCTGGATGCAACTGATTGTCCCTGCCCCCAGGGACTGAGCTCTGCTGATGGCCACGCACCCTGAGTCTCCCTCTGTTCCCTGTTCCTGACCTCCCTGTCCCCCAGAGAGGACAGGCTGTGCCTCCCAGGGACTGCTGCCGTGGCTGGGCTTCCTGGAGTGCTGCCTGCAGCTCTACCCAGCCTGTCTGACCCAGGGGTGCTCCAGTCCCTGCAAACCTGTTGTATTGCACATCAATTTTCACAATCTCTCCTTTTTTCTCTCCTCTCTCCTCATTTGCTCTGCTTCTGAATTTACTGCTCTCTCCCACCAACCACCTACTCCTCAACCCATCCTCTCCATCAGGATTCTGGTGACCACCTTCCCTAAAGCCACTGTCCTTTGGTCTGCAGCTCCAGAGGCTTCTCTTCTGTCTGAAAACAGCTCAGGGATTTAAACCCCTTCCTCCTCCCCACAATGAAGAAAACACCAGCTCCCTTCCCCACCCCTTATCTCTTCCTGCCAGACCCTCTGGAGCAGATCTGGTCAAGCAGACTGGCCAGATCAGTTCCCTCCCTGGTTCTGTGTTCTGGGAAATGGATGTGCTGTCCATTGGACAGAGGAAGTGCCAAGCCTTGGCAGGTTCCCTACTTATTTGCAAGACATAAGCTGCTGGCGTGGTGTCAGATGTGCATGCAAGAAAGTTGGATGCCAGTTAAAACCTACAGTCCTGTTTGTTTCATGCACTGTGAACTTATCCTATATACACTACTGGCTGGTTTATGCTCGAAGACATGAATTTAAAGGTTTACATCTTCCTTTTACCTCAGTAACCAAAGCTTTTGTGTCACCCATGGAATAGCAGGGGTTTGCTAGCAGGGCTCGTTTCCCTCTTCTGCACTTCCTCTCATTGTCTTTTCATTTCTCAGCACTCAAGGCAAAGAGGGGATGGGAAGGGGACAGGCAGAATTACAGTCCCAAGGTCCCGGTCACTAAAGGTCCCTGAGTGACAGCGCTATACAGTATCAGAAAATGAAGCAATAGAGTTGTGTTGGCCATGTATGTCCTGAGAGAGATTTCATTTCTATTTCTGCTCCTCCTTCTCCCCTTCCACGTGCCTTCCCTAAAGGCTGTTACACGTGGAAAAGGTGCAAAACATTCTCCCCCAGCCCGGCTCCCTCAGGCAGCCCAGAACATCCCTCATTCAAACACTAAAGAGCACGACCCAGCAAGCAGCAATCCTGCCCCAAGCTGCCCCAAAGCGAGCCCTGAGCATTGCCTTCTGCACCGCTGCACCAAAAGTCAGCTCCACTTTGGAAAAACACCCCCAAACCCCTTCCTTCCCCTTTTCCCCTTTGTGAAGAAGAGGAGGGCAGCAGTGGGCGCACAAGATGCAGCATGGAAATCCCCTCCACCTTTCTGCTAACACTCATGCTTGTGATGGCTTGAAACCTCTGAGCCTTGAGTATCAGTGAAACGCCTTGTTTTTCCTTCACTATGTCCTTTCTGGATTCCTGGACCTTGAAACAAGACAGGGGTTGGTTGCCTTCTTTAGGGGGACAGACAGCTGTGGAGGGGGGACACGGAGGTGCCACCTCACTTTGAGAGGAGACCATCCTTCCCTCACGTTTCCTATTCCTCATCCCACTCCCAGGACACTGTTGTTCTCCAGCACTCTGCCCCATCATCAGGGAGTGTAAGGCAGCTCCTGGACTGTGACCAGTCCTGACCACACGCTCTTTGGCAAAGATTATTGTGTCGGACCCAAAAGTCCAGGAGTCTGGCTGGATTGACTCTGTGAGTGACACTGACCTGGTAATACCAAGTTAGAAACATTCAAAGAGAGAAACTAGGATGACTCCTGATAAGAAAGAGAACCCAGCCAACAGAGAACAGAGGCCACAGCACAGGAGTCTGGCTCCCAGTCCCAGCAGGTGAAGAACTCTGCTAAGCAGTGCTTTTTTCCCTGGAAAGCTTTTGGATTGTCACTGGGCTCAATCCTGGATTGAAGCCTCAGATATTAAACACAGCCTCCCCAAGGCTGATCTCCAGTTTCTGGAGGCTGTACCTGCAAGGCTGGTCAGGACCCCACCCCGTATGGGGCTCAGAACCCAAGAAGCAAAGAGCATCAGTGGGGTTTGCATCACCTGCGTGCTGCTGCCCCTGCCAGCCTTTGGGGCCAGCTCAGAGAGCTCTCAGGTGCCTAACTCATGGCACACATTTGTCAGGTTTTTACTACAACTATCAGATTGCTGGAGTTCCTGAGTCATCTCCCTCAGCTTCAGAATTTCTTGCCATGCAGCCATTTGTTTTCCCTCCAGTCTTAATAGGCTTCCTAGAACTGGCTCTTTTTCTCCCCACTTTTATAGTTCTGACCACCCTTTACATTGCAATCACATCCATAAAGGGTGAATTTTTAGATATTTTATTTAATCATCAATCACCTGGTTAGACTCCCCTTGAAAACTGGACCTGCTGATAGGCAGTGCCCGTGTGGGAAATGCAGCCATGGCATGCTTATACCCACTGACATTATACTGCTGCTGCTGTCATAAAACACAGCTTTATGACTCCCATTAAAGCATTTAAAAGATCTTTCTGAAGAGAGTCACACTAGAAAGTGTGACTTTCTCCACTGGGCATTTAAATTCCTGCTTATCAGGTAGACAGAACTACCTGATCCTCCAGCCACTTCCTCCTACGCAGACCCATATAGACCATGAACTGCAGCAATTTGGGGAAAACCCATCCCCAACAGCATTGCTCATGGATGGGGAAACCAGCAGGAGACTGCTCTGCAGGGCAGGGGAGAATCTAAGTCTGATTTAACAACTGTGCTAAAACCTTGGTGAGTCCAGGGAGGCCTGGACCAAACGTGTGCATGCATGAACATGAGAGAGGGGGACAGACACCTGGGGAAGGGGGGATGCTCTGCTCTTATGCTTCAGATTCTGCATAAGACACGTTACTGATATAAAAATAACAATAATTACTCTGATCAGGCCTGATCCTGCTTCAGCCAAGTCCAGGCAAAGCTTTCCCTGGCTTCAGTGTTACTGGGTCAGGCCTGTAGTGATTCACATTTTCATAGTACTGTACAGACATAAATTAGTGAATGAAAGATGTGCATCAGGGTCATCTGAAAAACAGGAGATTCCCTGGTCTCAGAGGATCACTCTGCTCTCCCAAGCAATGGAAATCAAGGAAAAGGGAGGAGAATGCTAGTAGGAAAAGAAAAGGATGGTTGGATAAAGGGCAGTGTGGGTGTCTGTGGGTCTGACAGGAAAAAACTCTATCGGGTAAGAACAAGGTTCTCATCATTGCTCCAGGAATGACAGAATGACCCTAGGGTTAAAGTTTTGCACTTGTGAATTTAACATTTTCATGGCTTTTATTAATATTATAAGGGAGATCATCAATCATCAGTGATTGCCAAAGTGGCCAATAATTCAGTGATTTTCCTGAAAGTCACTGGCTCCTTTGGAAAAGTCTGACCTTGCTATCCAAGGCCAAGTTCCCCTGCTGCAGCTTCCTCGGGAATGCCTGTGGATGGAAGCTGCTGGAGACTCAGGGGCTTCCACAAGCACCAAGCTCAGCATTTTCACTGCAACCTTCACCCTGCCCAGCCTTTGGAGAGCATCATCTTCCAGCAGGATGATGCTCCACACAACTCTACCTCATCCTCAGCTTCATCATCTGCAAGGAAGGGCACAGGGTGCTTTTCTCCACACTCTGTGTGTCTTAGCAGACATAAAGCAAGGCCTGGTAGAAGCAGCACAGGTCAGAGGCTGCCAGCCCACCATTCCCTCCTGAACTTCTTAGGAAAGGGGATCATTATCATTTCCCTATTTTTTTTCATCCTGAAACGTAACAAAGTTAAATGACACCCAGACTCTCCTGCACCTCAGCTCGGAGGGCCAGGGTGTGGATCCATTGCCTGGCAGAAGGAACAGGGAGAGGTTGGGAAGGGTTAAATTCTTAGACTCCTGCAACTGCTTTTCTCTCCAGGCTCAGTAAGGAAGATGCAGGGTGGGAATAACTAGGAACAACGCCTCCTTTGAGGACTGAATCAGCTTAGTCTCCTCGAGATCAGATGCCAGCAGTGCGCAGCAGCACTGCCCTACTGCTGAGCCCCAAATCCCTCTCTTCTCTCAGCGAGTTTGCACACTCTGCCTCCCCAGCTCTGCCTCTGGAGCTGGGACCCCGACCTCCAACCTGGTGAAGCTGCAATGAGCAAACAAACCCCTGCTATTCCCACCCCCCGCCCAAAAACACACTGCCAGTTAAATGTCATCTGTGTTCTCTTTCTACAAAAGATATTACAAAAACCCCCTCCCCAGCCCCCCTCCCCAGAAAATATCCTTGCACGCGCACATCCATGGACACAGGTGCCCACACACACATCCATGGACACAGGTGCCCACACACACGCACACACACACACGGATGCTCCACACACGCACATTCACACAGGAAAAACAGCTTGCAAACTCCTGAAGGTGGAAAAAGGCATCTTGCAAATGTGCCTTGGTTTTGATAAGTTCCCTCCTCCCCCCCTCCCATAAACCCCCACGTTGCCCCTTCCCTCCCAAATAATTGCCTCGTCCTCCCCTCCCTTCCCAGCTCTTCCAAAATAAATATTCTTTTTATTTGTTGGTTTAAAAGATTCTTTTAGGCTTGTAAGCAAGAGAGAGGGAGAGAGAGAAAAAGAAAAGAAAAATCTCATAGCGTGAGAATGAAACCCCATCATCTCATGGATCCATGAAAGAATAAACATGAAGGGGTTAAGAGCAGCGACAGAAGAAAGATTAAAAATATATAATAAGACTGAAAAGTGAAAGATGAAATTCAGTAGTGAAATGGAAGTGAGGATAGAGCATTAGTGAGCACAGCCAAAGATAACCTATCAGCCCCACCAGTTTTTGACTCAACTNTTTTTTTTGTGGTTTTTTTTTTTGTTTTTGTTGGTTTTGTTGATTTTTTGTTGTTTTTTTTTTTTACAATGGTTTAAGTCCTTCAGCAGGAAACCAAAATCAAGACAAACACATCCCTCCCTGAAACCAAACCCCCTCCCGGTACCTTTCTCTCCCTTTACCCCACCCCACACTCCGTGGTTCTACATGTGCTGAAAAGAGAAGAGTAAGCTTAGAGAATAAACCTAATGAACCATAGGAATAAATGACAATGATAGTAAAGAGTAAAACCCAAACCCAAAAGACCGCAACACTCCTCGTGTTGTCATTGTCTGAGCGTCCGTCCCTATTATCTCTCTCTGGGAGGGCCGCAGGCATCAATTTACATAGTACAACC
This sequence comes from Cyanoderma ruficeps, assembly GCA_008694505.1. Taxonomy (NCBI): domain Eukaryota; kingdom Metazoa; phylum Chordata; class Aves; order Passeriformes; family Timaliidae; genus Cyanoderma; species Cyanoderma ruficeps. The sequence continues at coordinate 1,559,289 of VZDJ01000058.1, read as the reverse complement.
AGTAAACAAGGTTGAAGAATCCAAAAGTGATCGGAAAAATGATCCGTGACCACTTGTCAATGGTGCTGACGTCCGTCAGGTCCGGGATTTTGAGCTTCAGCTTGGACGACCGCCGGCGCAGGCGGCAGTTGGCGCGGTTGCGGGCGGCGGCGGCGTGGTGGCTCAGCGGGACGTGGCGGTCCAGGCTGGGGTGGTGGCCAAAGCCATCCCGAGAGGCCAGAGGCTTGCGGAACTGGATGGCCGAGCCTTCGAAGGACATGACAGAGTTTCGAGAGTCGCCCACGCTGCTCATCATGTCCGTGGCCAGCAGCTCGTTGTTCATCTCCAGCGTGCTGAGGAGGATGTTGCCGTAAGGGTCGACCTGGAATGGGGAACACAGACACGGAGGTACTGGGGTGTCCTGGGAGCCGTCAGGGCAGACTCTGAGCAGATTTCTGGGTAATGATACTGTTGGGAATTATATAACTTATAAATTTTTAAAGTAACCTTGATGCCTTAAGTTTTAGTTTTCATGTATTTCAGGTTCTGTGCTGCCCAGGGGGGCAGTTCTGAGCTCACAGTCAGTGTCACTCAGCTCTGCACACAGCAGGGACACAAAACAAATCCTTTTCCTGATGCAGACTGAGGACAACTTCAAGGCCCAAAAGCACAAACAAGGGTGGCTGGAGGGAGGAACAAGAAGGATGGGACCTCACAACCTGAAGCTGTAATTGGACAATTAAGCCCCAATATGCAAATGGACCAAAACTTATCAAAGTGTGAGACCCAGTGACCATTTGTCCATTTTGTGACCATTTTGGGTTCACCTTGGGGGTAGCCCTGGCCAGGCCCTGTCCTGCCCAAGGTGCACCCTAGAGGCATTTCAGTAAATACCTACTTTATTCTCTATCTCTGTCCAGTCTCTGTTCCAGCTCAGCCTTCCCAAGGCATCAATTTTAGTCATGGGTTGGTCCACCTTTGCCAAAGGGGAGGGAAATTGAGGTTTCTCTTTGAAAGACTCTGTTCACTGAGGGTTTGAGTCTCACTGGGTGACACCTCCATCAAGAAAAAGAAGATTCTTAGATTCTGAGAACTTAACATCTACAGCTTGAGAGTAGCCAGAAGACACACAGGAGATAGAGACATCAACAGATATTAAACCCCTGGCAAGTTCCCAGTCTAGGAAAAGATTGATAAGAGAGCCAAAGAATGAGAACCAAAAATAGCATAGAAGGTGAAGGGATCAATAAAGAACAGAAGATCAAATACTAAGAATTGTGTAATGCAGAACCAGTGAATGAGAATTTCTTTGGTTTTTTTTTTAATATATAAATATGTGAAAACTCTGGTAAAGAATCACATGTGGTTGAAATGGTTTCCACTGCACGTCCTGGCCAGAATAAAGTAATGCCTGACTCGTTAATACTTAAAAGATGGTGTTGGAGAATTTCCTTTCTTCCCCAGAGTTTGGTGACCATACTCCTGATGGGTTCATTTGCAAGCTCTGTACATGCTGCATTTGAGGGTTGTCCCCTGCTGTTGGGGTGGGAGGAGCAGCCACCTGTGCTTGCAGCAAATTTTTTAGTGGGGGAAGTGTGGTTCTGCCAACACAGGAGGACCAAAAGCCACAGGGGGAGTTTTGGCTACACCTGCCCCACGCAAGAGGAGGGTTATGATGGGACTGGATGAGGATGACCAAGGAGGAAAAATTCCCAGTAATCACCAGACAAGGGAAACTGTTCATCTCTCACGATGAGCACAAAGGTGTGGGCCTGAGAGAACTTTAGCCTGCTTAGCAGCTGCTAACACTTTCCCAAGGAAAAGTTTCTCAAGAAAGCTTTTTCTCAAAACAATCTTGGCAAACAACTCTCCTTTCTCAAAACAATCTTCGTCCAGCTGGTGTTCTCTGTTTCTGTAGTTTAACTAACAGCATTAGAGAAGCGTCGTTCCTATTCACCAATCACGTTAAGTCGGTATCAGAACACCTTATAAAAGGTAGTAAGAATTAGACAATAAAGAGCCTTCTTTTTCTATACATTATTCTATATAAAGAGTTTATNATATATATGTGACGTTGTTGTACACCACAGTGACACAAGATTCCACCTTCAGAAGGCTGAAAATGACTCCTCTATTTTTGGGATGTGTCTCCCTTATATACTTTTTTTACACAGACCAATTTGATTGGTGACAAGAAGACAAACCTCTTCAACCACGTTGGTCAGACCAGAGGGACATCAAGAAGTCCCTTCTAGAGAAAGAATGTAAACATACAAAAACATTTCTCCTGTTTACAAAAAATTCTCTGGGAAAAGAATTTCAGAAAACCAAAACACCTCAGACACAAACCAGGGCTACATATATATATATATTCTACATAAAGAGCCTTCTGAATTATTTGGAGTCTTTCGTGTCCAACAGCAACACAAAGGCTCCTCCAAGCTCACCCAGTGGGGAGCCCCAATTCTCCTGGCACAAGGAAAGGAGAGGACAAACCTGCTCTCTCACCCTCTTCTCCTCGTAGCGGTGGCGCTCGTTGTTGGCCTTGCTGATGCGCTCGCTCTGCTTCTTCTGCTGCCGCGGCCCTCGCCCGAAGAAGATGTAGTTGACAAAAGCGTACTCCAGCAGCGCCAGGAACACGAAGACGAAGCAGCCCATGAGATAAACATCGATAGCCTTGACGTAAGGGATCTTGGGGAGAGTCTCCCGCAAGTGGGTGTTGATGGTTGTCATGGTGAGCACCGTGGTGACCCCTGTGGGGAGAGGGCAGGCGCTCCATTACTGCCGTGGGATGGTTTTCCCGGAATGCCGTTCTCAGCTCCCACATCCCTCCTTCCAGCTGGGCAGCCTCGGGAGGGATGGGAGCAGCGCAGCTGGGAAGGAAAGTGTCTTTATTCTAAGCCCACATGCCCGCTACAAATTGCTGCAGAAAATGAACCAGCAGCAAACAGCTGGAGAAAGTGTCAAAGCTGAGTATCATCAGCATGGTGGGGATCAGCGTCCTCTGGACCCTGTTTCTTTAAGTCCCCCTGATCTTCCCTCTTTCTCTCAGTGTGGTAGGAAACATTCAGGTTTGCTCTTTTTTACCCTCCTCTCCTCCCTTTTTTCTCCTTCGTGAACTCATCAGGCTTCACTGTGTGCTACTGAATGCCTCAGCATCCTTGGCGTGAGTTTATAAGCTGCTGTGTCTTTCCAATGCCATGAATTGGAGAGAGAGTGAAGAGATTTCCTCTCCATGGCACTGTCTTTTTTTTGCCTGCCTCGTAGGCTTCTGTCCTTGACCCCATCAGTTCCCACCTTCCTCTCACCAGCTTTACCATTCATTACATCAATTATCACTTGTACACATTCCTCCCATGGTTCTCACACTCTCCTTTTTAGGCCTCCTCACATTTCTTGCATCTCAAATAAGCATTTTGTGCACACTTTTGTCCCCATCTACTCAGTTCCAAAAGCCTGATTCACTATGATTACTCTCACAGCTTCAGTCCTCTTCTTCAGCTCCTTCTCAGACTCTTCCTTTTTCTGGACTGCCAGAGTGGTCTCAGACCTGCCTCTTTGACAGTATTCTGCCAGCTCCAAAATGATGGCAACAAGCCTTCATGCTTCTTTTGGGGGTGGTAACTCTTCCTCTTCAACACTAGTCTTCCTCTGCTTCTCTAGCTGTCCTTACTACCTTGCTGATCTTCTTTTCTCCTTTTTTTCCCTCCTCTTCTCTCCGTTGGCAGCTCGAATAATCTCCATGACCTTCATTTGCTCCTGTGGTTTCAGTCCCACCTCTACAGGGATGGCTCTCTGTGCCCCCTGCACCTCTGCTTCTCCTGTTCCCCCTTCACCCTCTCTGTGTCTTTGGTGTCATTCCTGATAAAAGACTGGAAGAGCTATTAGCCTTCAGTTGGGTAAACAGAAGGGAGATGTATTTATATACACACACAATATGGTCTATATTTAGCCAGTAGCCTAAATATACAGAAATCTGAGGCAAAGAAAGGGAGGATAGAATGTTCTCCATGTCTCCATTAAGAGGTGGACAAATTGCAATGGAGTCTTAGGGCAAAGAGGAGCTCTTTGACTGTGCAAGCAGGTAAATCTGCAGATAAAGTGACCAGAGGAGGTTGCAGAGTTTCTTTTTTTGGAGCTTTTTATGGATTAGTTAGGTTGAGAACTGTCAGGAATAGTTTAGAGAGAGCAGTGGCAGTTCTGATCTACAATGTTTTTCTTCTGTCTTCTCCTTAGAGTCCAGATGTCAGCAGAAATTCAGCAGCTGTGCATCTCACCTCCACCCTTCTGCTTGTGCTTTCACAATGTCTGCCATGGTCTCTTTTTCTTCTCTCTCTGATTACACTCCAGTTGTCAATGCAACTTACCCTTTTAATTTAACAAGTTCTTCCCTCCCTGTCTCCCTGCTCCAGCCTCTCAAGGCAGGCAAAGCCAAATCACCTCTTTTATACCTTTGTACAACCCACCCCTCCTCTTACCCTTCTCAAACTCTTTCTCCTAGAGCTACTTGAAGCTTCTCTGTAAGACCCAGCCTCTACCTGAGCTGCCTCTCTGAGCCTTTTCCCATTCACAGATCCAGCCCTGCTCCCTCCTTGCCTCTCCCATTGCCTCTGAACTTTCCCTCATGTCACACAGCCCCATTCTCATATGCCAGCCATCCCCCCTTTCTGCTGTTCCTCCTTCAAATCCCTCATCTGCCATCCACCCCCACTTCCCTTCTGTTGCTTAAAAGACCTCATTTTTTTTTCCCCTCTTAGAGGAAAACATTCCTATTTAGGGGAGCATGTGCCAAACAAGAACTTGGACTTTAAGTGGTGCCCCACATTTGCCTTGGCCATGAAGGTCTCCATCTGCAGAGAGTGTCTGTACGGGGCCCGAGCTATCAGAAAAATGCCTGTTGCCCCTTCCTTTATTTCTTTCATCTTTTAACCATTCCCACACAACTTTTTGGCCATCCAGCCTCAGCAATAATCACCCAGCCTAGCACACCTGTTGACAAAGAGGTGCCCAGATTTCTCTCCTTAAGAAAACCAGTGCAAACCAGAGCGAAGGAGCTCATGGAATGTCAAAGTCCCACATACCTGAGAATCAGTGACCATCTACCTTTTTGTTTAGAGAGTTTAAACTCACGCCCAGAAAATTTTTGGTAGGGCTTTTACTGATTCAAATAAAACAGACTCCAGTTTGGAAACTAATAAATGAAAAAAAAAACCCAACCAAAAATGTAACTCTTCTGATTGAAAATCTGAAGTTTTTCTCAGAAAAAAAAAAAAAA
>VZDJ01000058.1:1489416-1553888 GCA_008694505.1 Cyanoderma ruficeps | reverse complement strand
TAGGTCTGCAGGATGAAGTAACCAATGTTCCTCTTAATCCGGAAACTCAGGGACAGGCGCAGATATGAACCTGCCAGTGAGACATTAGAGGAGGACGTGATTTGAGAGGAGGGCAAGGCTGCATTTGTGCGAAGCGCTTTAGGTTAGGAATTGAAATTTTACTTGGAAAAAGTTCTCAAGAGTCAGGGATAATGAGAAATCTCCTGTTTTCTGCAGCTGGTTTTGCAGACTGGTCAGGTTTTGCAAGTGGTGTCTTCAGAAGGTGCTCAGTAGGCCCAGAGTATTAAGAAGAAAGGAAATTCTACATAAGTCACATTATTATATCAGCCATCAGGGGAAAATGGCTGTTCAGTGCTGGAATTGCTGTTGTGGTGCCAGTCAATATGATGGAGGCTTACACAGGAGATTTTAACCCTATATTTGGGTGCCACAAAATGATTTTCCAATGTTTCATGGGCCAGCTCTGTCTCCAAACAGCAATGAAGATCTGAATCATATTTTTCCCATGCTGTTCTAAAAATGGGTTATGGTCAGACTGGGCAAATTCATATGCAAATAGAGTACTGTTAGTTAATATGAAGGTCTCTTTTTTATTATATTCAAGTTGTTGCAACTTCCTCCTAATCTTTTAGCAAACCTAATGGGGATAGTGAGGACAATAAGTACTTTTTACAGTCCTTCCACTGGAGCAGGCTAATTTTGACAGCTGTGCCTCCTTCACTGCTGTGAGACAAAGTCCAAACCATTCCTCCTCCCCACCTCTGTCCTCAGGCAACACAGGAGCCTGAAACACGGGTGTAACCCTGGTTGGCAGCTGAATTAACAAGAAAACAGCAGTTTTAAACCATCAGGGGTGTAGACTGGGAAAAAGGAGGTGGTGTTCTCTCACCACTATGTGCCACCTGTATGGCTTTGGCTTGAACACAATATTTCACCAGTCTTTTGGGTTTTTTTTGACAGGTGTGTGCTGTGCTGTTTCGGCAGTGAGCTCCACCTCAGACCGGCAACCAAAATCCAACCCCCTCCAACTTTTCAGCTGGCAGCACCTGAATTGTCCCAGGGATTTTCTCCAAACCTTTTTATTGCCATGTACAGATGGGTCTGCATCATTTCATAGCCCACTTGCTTCTCAATGGATATAATTTCTCCTTACTATTGCACCTACATTAGCTCTGAGACCCAGATGTAAACCACATAAAAATCAGATGAAGGCTGAGAACCTCCTCGAGAGGTTCTGAGTTCAGTCATTATTTTGACTAAGAAATGGGAACAATTGCAGAGGGGAAAACGATCCTGAAAGTCTTTGAAGAGAAGCAGAAAAATTAAAAAAAAGCAAAGTTGGTGGGTGCAGGAGACACCATTTTTTATAGAGCAACCCCAAGCTGAAGCCTAGATCCCCAAGTTAGTGCCCCAGCATCTGAATCAGAGGGATTCAAAGCAGTTGTTCGGCAGCAGGTTTGCCCATTCCATGCATCCCTGCAGCAGAGACTCACCAGTGGTGAAGACCACCTCCCTGCTGACCAGCCTCTGCTCGATGATGGTGAACTGGGGCAGCTCCAGCACCTCCATCCCCGTGACAGCAGAGTCATTCCCTTGCCAGAAGAAGACGATGTCATCCACCGTGTAACCATCTGCAGGGAGGAAGGAGCACACAGGGAGAGCTAAGCTGACGGGCTGGACCAGGTGACACCTCCATTTGCACTGAGGTGATCTGGAAAAGGGTCCAAAAGGAAGCCCACACCAAGCCTAGCCTCTCCCTGCTGGTGTACTTTCCTTCTTCAGCTGAGCTTGGCAATACAGTCCCCAGGAGAAGAGGAAAAATTGGCCAGAACTCCCAGTTCTGGCTAGAACTCAGGAGAAAAAGGTGAGGCGTGGCCCACCCAGCCTTGACTTGCACCATGTAACCTCCACGATTGATATGACAGGGACTTGTGCACCAGAAGCCTCTGTCAAATGCACCAAACACAGCATTTTGCTTTTTAAAAACTGCCTCCTTTTACCAGGAGGGGGAGACCACACGGTACTGACTGGTGGGACTGGGTAAACAGGGCAGCTCAGCATTAAAAATTCCCAGAGAGAAGATCTACAGCAGCAGTTGAAAAGAAGTTTGAAGATCAGAGCACCTCCCTTTTCTAAGCACTCTCAGTCAAAATTCAGATCCAAGAAGTGAACAGAGTCTCTGAGGCTGGGGGCTGATTTTAGCGAGTGCTGGCTGAGAAGAACAGCCATGAGAGAAGAGAGGAAAAGGAATCAGACTCAAATATTCATCCCTTACATCTCAATGGGTTTGTAAACTCAGCCAAGGGCGCAGCTTCTTGTTTTAACCCCAAACTATATGTGCCAGACAGGGCTGCATGTGCTGGAAATGTGACTCCCAAGTACTCTGGATATGTGGGGAATGAGGCCCAGGGGATTAAACCATGAAACCTTTCATCACCAGCCAGTGTTCACAGCCCTTCCCTGTCCTTGCAAGGACCCATCACAACTTGAAAACCAACAGTGCCGGCGTGTTTTGAAGCCTGTTCATTAAAGGCTGTTGCTGCACAAGGGCGGCCTCAGATTCCAAGTGAAGCTTCATGGGAGCAGTAAGATCTTGCCAGGCTCTGGTACAGCTCAGGGCAAGGCTGCTTTGGGGGCATGACCCTCTCCTGTGCCCACAGACAGCTCGTGTGCAGCACCTGCACTGCAGCACAGCAGCCGGGCTCAGCCACACACCCCGACAGCACAGGCAGCTCCCAGGGGAAGCCACCACACCCAGCACCAGGGCATCAGTGGGATCAGGGCAGCCAGGAACTGCAGAGGGGGAACCTCTGGTTGAATGTACCACCGAGGAGGAATTCTTCTCTGAGGGCTAAGGGCCACCCCAGATCAGAGCTGAACCTTTGAGGACAGCATCATCCTGAAGCTGCTGAGTGGACAAAGGGCTCAGCAGTCTGGTCTGATCTCACAGCTGACCCTGCTCTGAGCTGCAGGCTGGGCTAGAGACACCCCGAGGTGTCTTCCCAAAGGGAATTAGTTGATGACTGTGCAGTCTCTGAGCCCACATCCTGCACTCTCAGTCATTACTGCGCTTATTCATGGGTGCTAAAACACAAACCCAATCCTCCAAATGCCACATCTGCTTCTGATGGAAATCAGCTAAGCCAGGGCTCCACCTCCCTCCCCAGCTGGCTGCTCCCAGAGTGGCAAACCCTCACACCTCCGAGCCCATGGGGTTCCAGGAGCTTTGGGTTATCCTCCTCACTGTGCATAGGACCTGGTGTTTGCATCACTCAGCCCCAGGGCTGGAACCAGCAGGGAACACCCAAATCCCCCCCACTCCTCCCTGGCTGATTCCAGCAGCTCCAGCACCCTCCCAGCTCAGAGACACCGTGTACCGTTTCACATCTGAATTCATCTGGCTCACACTCTCAGCCTCCCGTGGTTATTCTGAATTTCTCCAGGAGGTTCCCGAGCCCTTTCCCCGCCGGCATTCCCCCTCTGCAGAGGTGATCCCAGCCTGTAAACAACTCACCTCTGCACCTCCTTTGCGGTAAACAAACCACACTGAGCTATTGAGGTTTCTCACTGCACAACATCTGCTCCAGCCCTTGAACCACTTTTTTTTTGATAGCATCTTTCCTCAAGGAAAGGTTTCTCAGCTTCCTCCCGAAATTTTGGAACCCGAGCACGGGCAGAGCCCGTTTCCCCATCTCAGTGGCACGTTCGGAGGCCAATCAATCCCGAGCTCTGACTCACGGCTCCCCTGGTTTATATAACAGGGCTGGCTCCAGCCCCTTGTGCCAGAGCCACAGAAGCTCCAGCCGTGCTGCCCGGGGCTGCCATCCCTCCCTCACCTCCCGGTGTGGCTCCAGCCCCTGGGGATGGCCCTGCAGTCCTGCACACAGAGCTCTGCACTGGGCTGTGTTCAGAGCCCTTCCGGATGGATTCCGATTGGGAAGGATTCAAATGCGCAGCGAGCGAAAGCCCCGCACGCTGCTATCTTCATCATCCACAAATTTAACAGCACTGACTTCAAATTTACTTCCTGATCAGCAATGAAAATGTCAAATTACGGTAACTAATTTTAGGAGATCTCACAGTTAACTAGCTCTATTCCATTTATTCTATGACCTGCTGGTGTTGGGTACCAATTTTTTTGTATTTTTCATTTTTTTTTTATTATGCCATTATGCAATATGAAATCGAGCCTGTTTTTCATGAAGCCATTTTTTAAAAGTGTTTCTAAAGGGAAAGGTTGCTCGGTCTAAAAATAAATGCTTCGCTTTGATTTCCAGCTTTAAAGAGAAAACCAAATTTCCATTTTACTTCTAAAAAGTAAACGAACTTTCACAAAGACAAGTCATTTCCATCTGAAATATCGAAAAGTATTGATGTGACGTCTTAAAATGTCAGATTAGCAGCCTGTTTGCAGCCTGCCTCATCAGGTTTTTGTTGGATCCTGGCACAGAGATAGGCAGGGGGATACGTGGTGAGGGTTATTTTTGGGGTGGAGGGATGGGATCAACAGGCAGTGCTTATCTCCTACAGGTAAGAGCCCTGAGCTGCTGTGGGGCAGGGAACACCCTCTGTCTTCTGCTGATCCCAAACCCGGCACCTCTGCATCAGAAAAGGGCTCTTCCTCTGAGGTGTGGGTCGGTCTTGTTTTTTAAAATACACTGGGTTTTATCATCCACCCCTAAAAGGACTGATGTTCCAGAGCCGTGTGGAAGCAAAGAAAATGGAGCCCTGCAGATTGCCGGCGTGCGAGTGTGTAAAAGACAAAAGCTCTGAGGAAGGAAACAATTGGATCTCTTCATCTCGGCCTGGGTCTCAGGAATATTGTGAGGAAATGCAGCTTTGATGAACAAATTGGCTTGACATGACCCATTAAGAACGAAATCGCAACACGGGGGACTGTGGGTAATTCCCTGCCTTCTGTTTCCCTGGTGCTACTGTAAACTGTCCCCAAAGTGCTGAGGAGTGGCAGAAACGGCATTCTGGCATTCCTGCCTGCAGCAGGAGCTCCTCTCCATCCCTTGACCCTGCACGGGGCAGGGATGGGGACAGCCGTGGGATGCTGTGGGAGCAATTCCCAAATCATCCCCACCCCGAGGCTGCGCCAGCACAGCCGGGAGCTCTGTCGCTCCGGGCCAGCCCTGGGGGGACACTGCGGTGCATCTTTATTTCTCAGGGACAGCCGGACGTGCTCTGCCAGCACAGCCGGGAGAGGATTTCCATGCCAGTCCAGGGAACATCCAGGCGGGGGTGAGGGCTTGGTGCCGCCTCCCGCACGGAGCGGAGTCAGCCGTGAGCAAGGACAGCTCCCCAGGGCTTCCTTACGGCTGCGGGAGACTTCCACCGCCCTCCTGGGACTGATTTTAACGCCCAGCCTGCTGCTAGAGCTCGGTTTTCCTGGGGATTTCCCCCCTGGTGCTGTAGCACCCTTGGGAGGCATCCGCAGGAGCCGTGGCCGGGGCGGGTGGCACCGGGTGACATCGGGTGGCATCGGGTGGCAGGGGATGTGCCCGAGGCATACGCACAGCTCTCGATCTCCAGCGTGCAGTTCTGCTGGTCCAGCGGGTACCTCCGCAGGTCCATCATGCAGGCGGCCGTGGTGGTGATTCTGGAAGAGGAAAAGAAGGGAGAAAAAAAAAATTAAAAAAAATCTGTTGTGTCTGCTTTTTTCTTACAGAAAAAAAAATAAAAAAGAAAAGAAAAAGAAAAAAAAAAAAGGAGAAATGAAAGGCAGAAGTGAAAGTCAGGCAGCATTTGGGGCCGCTGTTTCCCTGGAAACCAGGGAGATCCGGGGTGGGAGGTGTGCAGGGCGGGGGGCTGATGCGGCTCACCCCCAATGGCACGGCACAAACCCTCCGTGACTCACGTCAGCATCTCTGTGGGGTGGGGAGGGATCTGTTCCTGCTCTGTCTCTCCCTGGAGAGAGACAAAGAACCCGGGAGTAGGCACAGCTCCGGCTTTGGGCGGGGGGAGAGGAGAAGCTGCCAGCGTGGAACAGGGAGGCAGCAGACACGTGTCGGTGAGGCTGAGGATGGATTGCTTCCATCACCCAGCAGTGACCTATTGCTGACCACATCATACCCCCCTTCCCTCACAAGTCACCCCAAACCCCCTAATTACAGCCCCCCCATGCCCGTGCCCCCCTCTCTAAACCCACCTTGGCACTGCCAAGCCCCAAAATCCGGGAGCCCTCTGGCAGAGCCCTCCCTCCCCACGGCCCCGGTGAGGGAGACACTCGTGCACAAAGGATTCCACGGTCACCAAAGACACACAGGGGATGTTCGTGCGGGGGGGTGTGTGCATCCCCCAAAAATGTAAATACGGGGAGAGGATGAAGGTGGGTGCTGCTCTGGGGGTGCTGGGGCACAGGGAGGACACAGAGCAGCGTGGTGGTGCCCGTGCTGAGGTTCAGCTGAGGATGCCAGGAGGGTCTCTGTGTGTTATGTCGCACAGGAATATTGTACATCTCGGGGATGGGGGATTTTGGGGTGGGATAGATGAGGGCAGGAGAGGCAGGGACAGAGTTAACTCCCCAGCGTGGCAACACCGCCCTGGAGTTAAGAGGCTGCCCCTATTTCTCAAATCTATTGCTCCCCCTCAGCCTTTAATGCAGTCTTCTTCCCGTGCCATGGATGTGTGCAGAGTGCTGGAGAGGGGGGAGAGATTGCTGCATTCTCCCCCTATTTTTTCAATTAACCATCTGGAAGGCATTAATCAAGCTACACATTTTTTACTATGTAGGCATAACCAGTGAACTGTTAACTAGAAAGCTTTATCTTCAGAGCCCTGTGGCCTGGGAGAGAGAAAAGAGAGGGGGGGGGGAAAAAAAAGAAAAACAAGAAAGCGGGGAGGATGAGATGGCGAACCAGTGAAAGAGAAGGGGAAAAAAAAAAAAGAAAAAGCAAAAAACATCAATGGTAGAAAAAGAGACCAGAAAGGGGGAGAATTTGGGTGAAGCTGGACATAAAATTGGAAATGGGGAGGCGAGGGGGAAGAAGGGGGCAGGATAGGGGAAGGTGGAAGAGGGCTGCCCCAGCGGGGGTATCGGGGCAGGGGCTGTGGCAGGGCAGGCTGGCAGCCCCGCAGAGCTGCTGGCTCTTTAAGAAATCTCGTGTGCTAAATTTATCTTCTCTGCTGTCTGTGAAGTCTGTTTGTAGGAGATGAAGCCTTGAGGAGAGCCTTTGCCACTGCCTGCCGTGCTATAAATAGATCCGAAGAGAGAAGGGAATTTATATATATCCTCACTGGGTCTAGATACAACACTGCAACTGCCCTCTCTCCGAGCAGGGGGCCCAGGCGAGCTCTTAACCCTTTTATCTGTAATGCATTTGGGGTGGAGGAGAAAGCTCTGAGGGGGAGAAGGACGACAGGACGGGAACCACTTAAAAAATCACCACCACGGCTTTGCCGTTGCGTGGATCCTTTTCCAGCCTCCTAGGAGGAGGGCAGCTGGAAACACCGTGCCTGTCTCGCCCTAATCCTGCTGCACTGGGGCAACTGGGGAGGGAAAATGAGAAGGGGAGCAGTGACCTTGGCAGGGAAGCCCAAGGTGGGAGGTGTGGAGGCCAGGGTGGACCAAGGAGTGGTGCACGGGGATGAGTCATCGCCCTGTGCCGCACACACCCGGCATCCACTCTCCGGATTATACTGCACCCCTGGGACAGCGCGGCCACAAATGCGCTTCCCCGCTTCCCCTGAAAGTGCGAGATGCAAAAAATGTATTAAATGAAAATTTTCCACCCCATTTGTGGAGTCCCCCCCGGGGGGGGTGTTAAAACCTCTGCGCGGTGTCCATCCCCAAAATCTCAGCCTGGCTGGCTGGGTTGGCTGCAGGAAGGACAGGCAGGCTCTGCTCGGAGTGGGACCCTCACGCCAGGATTTGCTTATCACCTGCAGTGCTGGTTGGAAATGCAGAGCGTGACACAGTGAGATATGGCTACCACACTCCATGCACCAAGCCCCGCTCACGCCGGCAGCTGGCGTAAATCCACAGCCACTCCAATGATTTTTGCAAGATCACACCAATTTGTATCAGCAGAGATTTACATCAGGGCAGAATGTAGCCCTGTTGATTCGAAAGGAAGGGACAGGTAGGACAGAAAGGAGAAAAACAAGATTAAGAGGACATTTGTCCTCAAAAAGCCAGAGAATTTCTTTCTTTCTTTCCAGAAACTGCAGGTACGTCCACCCTGCATAGCTCAGCATCCTCCAGAGATACCCCAGTTAGATGCAGATCCCAAACTCCAGGTGATTTGCCCTGATATGAAGCTGCTTGGGCAGGTAAAATTGGAACCATGTCAGGTTTTGGTGTGGTTTTTGAGCAGAGCTGGCACAGCCATCCACAGCTGTGCCAGGCTGTGTTTCACCTGCAGTGCCTGGCCAGCCCAGGGACACCAGCGCTGCGGGACCATCCAGGTGTGGGAGCCTGAAGTGGAGCAAGATTCAGGAGGCAGCTGGTCTGGGGCACCAGGTCCAGGACAGGTCCTGCCTCTGGGCTTCCTAAACCCTGATAAACCAACCCAGGACATGTGCCAGAGAGGATGGAGGTGTTTAACTCCTTAGACTTCAGATCTTACAAGGTATCATGGACACCAACTTCCCTTTGATAGACCCTGCTTGAGGACTCAACATTCACCCGCTCCTAGAGGGGCCAAGGAGATCTTTTCCAGCTCCTTTGGTGGCTGTGTACCGGGGCAGGTGGGACTCATGGAGGGCTGAGAGGCATCTTGCACCTCTCACAGTCAAAGGAAACCGTGAGCAAAACTCAGGCACCCCAGTGACCTTTTGGGGTCACAGTGTGTGCCGTGGTCCAGAAGAGTCCAGAAGGCCACAGCACCAACCTTTGCCTCATCCTTTCATGGGTATAAATGTATTTATACACACACTCTGAGTTGCTGTGGGAAGAGGTGGGTTTGTCTGGCACGTGGGAGACTGCCTGGGCAGGACAGGGTAGGGGGATGGACGGGGGCACTGACACTCAGGAGCTCCTGTCTCAACAGGGTGAAGAGAAAATCAAGGTGGAAGGAAAGCAAGAGGTGGAAAAATGAGGAGAGATGATGGCATGAGCACAGATAGGGAGGGCAGGAGTGGAGATGACAGAAAGGAGAGCAGAGAGTACAGGACAGACCAACGGGGAAGAGAGGAGGATGATCAGGGGGTGCACAGGGTAAAGCAGCCTGGAGAGGAAGAGCCGGAGGAGGAGGAGAGGTTAAAGGAGGGAAAGCAGAGGAGCGGATCCTCACTCGGCGAGCAGGGAGATGAGGAGACAGGGAACAAACCATCACGCTGTAAACAGCTCTAGACAGAGCACACTGCCTCCAGAAGACGCGAGCACAGTGAAAGGGAGCAGGGAGCGCGGGGACCAGAGGGAACGCCGGGGAAGGATGCCACCTTCCCCGTGGCGTTAGCATGAGGCGCTGGCGCCCGGCCAGCCCGCATCTTCTCCCTCCCCCTCCTCCTCTCCCGCTCCTCTACCCACCTCCCTCCCCTTTTTAAATTCAGAAAATTTGTGTGGTGTGAAATTTCATCTGCTTTGACGGCGATTCACAGAGACACTGCCCGTGGAGGGGAGCGGCTCTCCCGCGCCGCGCTCAATGGAGCGTCCTGCGCCTTCCACACCGAGCCTGGCCAACACCTCCGGCTCCCCTCCCTCAATCCCTGCCCACCCCACAGCCCTCTGGGCCAGCCCCTCACATTCATGATCTTTTCAGCTCCTTCCCCACGAAAAAAACCCCCAGACGTTTGTGCCCTTGGCCCTAATTGTTTCTCCTGAGGTCTGCGGGCAGATGTGCCGTCAAGGCAGCCAAGGCCTCCCTGCCCTGCCACTCCAGTGCACAGCTGGCAGGCAAGCACAGTTCATCCGGGGGGACACCGTGCTGGGCAGGAAGCACCGTGCATCTCACAAAAAAATAAAAGAAGAAAAAAAGAAAAAAAAAAGGACATGGATGGGATGTTGAGCAGCTTGGGCAGGCTGATGGGGATCCCTTTCTCTGCCAGCATTGTGTGGCTCAGAAGCCAAAGCACCATGGATTCCTCACTCTGGAGAGTGCCCTCATCCCCAGGAGAGGCAGAGACCACCTCTAGAAAAACATCCATGGAGCTCTAAGTCACCCAGGGCTGCTTCTGGCTGTCTGATTGCTACAATGAGGAAAGCTCTGCCCTCTTGAAGCTTGTGTGGCCAAAGCAGATGCTGCCATGGGGAGGGCGATGCAAACTCGACTGCTGCTGTGCACTGAGCCCGGCAGCAGCAGAGCACAGCCCCACCACAGCTGCAGCTCAAAAGGGAACGCTCAGGTTGCTGCAAACCATAGTTCTCCACAAATATTTCAGTTCTCTGACATGAACACCACCAGCCATTTCATTCCCCCTCTGATCCTCCTCATCACTGTTTACTTATTAATGGCTTCTTGTGTCTTATTTAGGATGATTATATAAGTGCACAGGCATAGAGCAGCATAGAGCTCTGAGCTGCCATTAAACCCTGCTGCATTCCAGGGTCTCCTTTCCACCTCCTCCTTTCCCTGGTGCTGGCCACCTTCAGGGGAGCTGTCCATGCAGCTCCTGCCCCAGCCACATGTCCCTGTGCTCTGAAAGCCCTCAGCCACCCCTGATCCATCCTCTGCATCATCTGCAGCCTGTTGGGACATCTGAGCTCACCAGCCACAAGTGTGAGGGGTGAAAGGTTCCTTCCCCCAAATGTGGCCTGATTGCAAAAGGAGCAAGGTCCAGGCTTTCTAAGGAGGATTGAGTAGGAGAGGGGAGAAGATCATTACCTTTGAGGCATTCCTGAAGTGAGTGGGGGGCTTTCCCCTTAACGCTCATCCTCACAAAATAAACTTCTGCATCATGAGTGTGTCTATCCCAGCAAATTAAAAATGCCTGGCACTGGTTTGTGAGGAAACTGGCATGGAACAGCCTCGGTCCACACTTCAATTTCTATCCCACAGAAAAGGGTCTGGCTGGTGCAGAAAGCCTGCTGGGAATGGTCAGCAGCCTCTGCTGGGCTTTGACTGGGGAATGCCCCAGGGACTGTTTATGGACACAGAGCAAAGCCAGGAAACACTGAACTGATGTTCAGCCTCCAGGAATATTCCCCGACACCTTTGGCTTGGAGAGGACGCTGACTAAAACCCGGCGTGGCTGAGAACAGGAGGGGAACAGCACAGACCCCCCACCACTGCCTTTCTAATTCCAGGGCAGGCACAGCCAGCAAACACCTCAGCCTGTTTCCCAGTTATGGATGGAGTGCCATGACGCAGGGACTAACACAAACACTCTCACAGCCAAAGACAAACATTTAAGTTGCTGGCTGCAACTTTCTGCATTTCAGATCTCCCGAGAAGCTGGAGATGCTGCTGTCCCCTTGGGATGCAGAATCCCAAAGCTCCTGGCAGTTTGCAGCAACAAGGAGAAGGGATGGAAGCTCAGGTTCTGCAGGACTTATTCAGGCTCTCCCCATGGGGCAAGTTAGACTCCTACGGGAATTCTGGTGACTAAGAGTGGAAAAGAGAGGCAAAATTACTGTTTTGCTAAACATGGGAATAAAACCAAACCCGAGTTCTTATTCTGTACGTTCTCCAAGCCAGTCATGAAAACATGCTGGCAAATGTCACCTTCTGCCTGGCAGTAAGCACAAACTTCCAAGGGCCTGGAGGGATTTATAAACCCGTGGTGAATTCTGCCATTCTTTCAACACAGTCTGATCTTTGCAAACTCCTGGAGGTCATGATTGAACCAAGAGCAAGGCAAGGATAGGGAATATTTCCCCTTTGTGTCTGTTTGCCTAAAACTGACTCCACAAGCCTTGGCACCATCCTGCTAAGGTCACTCTGTTTCCAAAAGCATCTGTGCTTGCATAGGCATCCTTTGATAAACAACAGTGTGCACTGCACTCAGATGGGAGGGCAAAGGGAGGCTTTTCTAAACTGGTATCTTTTCTAAAGATATATTTTCTAAACTCAGAGTATCACTCATCTTAACCAACCATTTTTCCACCCTGGGAGACACCAAAGCTGAGCTGCCTTGACTGCAAGGTTTTGTTTTTTCTGCCCCTTTATTCCACCCCAAATGCACCGTGCGTTTGGCCAGCTGCCAGCTGAGCTGGGGGACAAGAGGGCAGTGGGACACCTTCCAAAAATGTTCTTTTCTTACAGAAGTTTCAGGTATCGGTGACTTGCACTTAACAGAGGCATCTCCCTTCGAGAGCATCAGGCTGGCACAAGTTTCATGAATAAAACAGCACCACTGAAACCTATGGGAGGTGGCAAAGGACAGGCAAAGCCCAGGGACAGGCTTAAGAGTGGTGGCTGGGACAGGAGATGCGGGAAGACAAAAGAGGTGCTGCCAGGGTGAGCTGGGGGTTCAGGACACGCCAGCTCTCTCAGGGGACAGTGGATCCTCCCTGCCCTCTGTTTCTGCTAATAAACGACTCAGATTCATAGGAGATGTAGCTCAGGCAGAAATTCCAGCCAGGATGGCGCTTGCCTTTGTTCTTGCAGCGTGAAGGATGGAGGAGCAGCTCTGGCTTTGCTGCTTTGTTCTGTTTTAGTAAGCTTAATTCCCTCCACGGCTTCTAAGATTATTGAGAAATTCCATATTACTAAACTTTCCTCAAGTGTTTCCTGTTAAATCCATCATCCCAACCCTAGGAGACAAAAACGCAGGAGAGGCTCTATCCTGAACCTCAGCTGGGGACCTGAGCTCTAAATTAAACCCTCATTTCCTCTCACCCACCTAATGAACTCTCCTCCAACCTCCACATCCTTGTGCTAAGGAGCTGGCCCAAGGCAGACCTGGGGGTGGGAGCAGGACAAGGCTTCGGGACCAGCTCCAAGGGGTGGATGGATGAACGTGAGTCCAAATTTTGCACCCCCAGCTGCCACAGGGGAGATTTCTGTTGCCTTTGCCTAACCTGCAGAGGAGCAGGCAGAGCCCCCAGAGACCGGGTAGAGCCTGAATCATCTCTCACATTTCCAGAAAAACCTCTCTCAGGGAGGGAAAGGGAAGCAAAAAATAGTGGATTTCATCCCTGCTGGCCTGTGAGATGGGAGAAGAAAATTGCTCAGTGGTCTCAGTACAGAAAAAACCCCTCCTCAGTGTTAAAAACTCCTGTCTTAACCCATCAGGCCAGATCCTCTGCAGAAAATCAACGAACACCCATGGAGAAAACAAGGACATGGCTGCAGACAGCAGCTCCAAGTGAGACAGGAGCAAAAGAAACCTTTTTTTTTTTGGGTGGAGAGCTTAAAAACCCCAGGCTGGGACCCGGGAAACGCAGCAGTGTCTGAGCTAGATCCTGCTCAAGGGGCAGGTTGGGGATGGGGCTATGGAGAAGCCCCCAGGAGGAGCCCAGCTGTGGGGAGCAGGCAGGGCAGGCTCTGGGGTGGCACGGGGGGCTCTGACACTGTCCCCAAGGCTGGAGGAGCCATCAGGTGGGATGTTGGACATCACCCTGCTCTGCTTCACAATGCCAGGTGGGCCAGAAGGGGTGTCCTGCTGCTGCCTCACCCAGCAGCGAGGTCTGGTCCCCAGGTGGGTCAGCACTGAGGGCTGGTGTCCCCCAGGAGCAGCGGAGTGGTGACAAGTCACCACGGAGAGCAGAAACAAAGCGCTGCCCAAGCAGGTACACCCAGCACCTCTCAGCTTAAACCTGCACATTCTGAGGTGTTTGAAGCACGGCAATCCTCTCCCTCTTGCTTCAAGGGATTTTTTTTTACACTGGTGAGAGGGTTCTGCCTCCCCAGGAGAGCATTCCCTGGGCTCGGAGCCCCACAGCACCTCTGCGTGCTCCCCAAGTGACTCATCCCTCAAACACACCTCGTTACATCACCAGGGCCAGGAATAAAAACCCCCACCTCACTCACACACGTTCCCCACCACCACCACCACCCCCAGCTCAGCAGGAGGAGATCCCTCCTTCCCTCCTCGCAGGATTTAGCCTCCACCACCAAATTCCCTCTCTGCAGTTTTTCCAGTTGCTCAGTTTACACTGCCTGGGCTCCTCACCAGCCAGGCACGGTCCACGCTGCTCCCTGCCTGCTTCCCAACGCCCCAAATTCCCCACCAGCCCAGGGATGCCTCCTCAAATCACCTGTTTTGCCCAAATCCAGTTCTGCCTCTAATCAGAATGAAACCAAACGGCTTCAAGATTTCCCTGAAGGATGTTTTAAAGCTGGTTTCAAATACGATTCCCCAATTACCGTAGGAGAATTTCAGCATTGTTACAGTCGCTGCTATTTTTAGGTCTCTGAAAACAGACAGCAAAATGCTGGTGACATCAGCACTTGACAAGTGTCGACTTGTTTCACTACCAAATGGATGCTGCATGGGCTGGGGAAGGAAATAAAAATCCCAGACCAATGTAGAGTTTGAATGTGTGATAATGTAAAGCTTATTGAATGTCGGGGCAGGGCTCCAGACAGTGTCTGGAGGTCCAGGGAAAGCCTCGGTAATTCTGTTACTCAAACATCAATAGTGGTTATAAAGCAGCTTGAAAGAGTGAGGGAAATATTGACCTGACTGAAACATCAACATTCGCTGACACGGTTTTTCTTTATATGAAAAAATTTCTCCCTAATTTTTTTGTTTAAAATTTGATGGAACCGATGCAATTTCTGTCCAAAAAAAACCAACAACGACAACAACAAAAAAAGCCATTAGGTGGAAAAACATATTAAATTCACTCAGTGCTATCCAGCTCCTCCTCACTGTTTTATCCACCTCCCTCCACCACCCAGCAGCTTTGTCTTTGTGGGCAGCACCTCCAAGCCTCCCTTTCTGTGGCAGAATTCCCACATCATTTTAGCACTCCCTTGTTTCAGGCCGTGGGTGAACGTCCCTCCTGTGCCTCACTCTTGTTGCAGCAAGGTGTTCAGGGGCCAGGTGACACCTCCTGGATCCTCCCATCCCACTGGGTGCCTGCAGAGCTGGGAGTTCCCTCGGGGCTGGCTCGGGGCTCTGTTTGGCCTTCTGGGATTTGTGCCATCTGGTAACTGGTTGGGGAAGGGGGTAGGGAACACCAATCCTGCAGCCCAGCATGGCTGCTGCTGTTTATTCATCCCTTTTGTTGGAGACCTGGCAACCGGCTTTTAATCTGAGCCCGGTGGGAATTAATTTTGGAGTAAGCTTTTGTATGGAACGCTTCCCTGAGATGGAGCTGCGCTGCACTCCCTTCAACCATTAATTTGCTAATTCCACCCCAAACAAGAAGAATATGCTTTTCTGACACCCAGCTTTCACAGTGGATTACAGGGCTCCATCTACTCGTGCAAACAAGTTATCTGGAGCCTGGTCTTGTTGTCACAGAAGTCACAATCTACTCGTGACTTGGGTGTGCCTTAACTTGGGCCCTGGGGTCTGGTCCAGGGATCGAGCCTGGTCCTGCTGGTCCCTGGAACACTTGCTGAAGGCAGAGGCCTGCCAGGGTGTCATCCTTCCCTGCTCTCTGACATCAGAGCCTGCTGGAGAAAAAAAAAAATGACTGTTGTGCCACAAATAGCATGATTGAGTCACTTTGCTACAGGATCAGCCCAGGGGAGGGGGAAGCGGCTGGGGAGAAGGTGGCGGGAGAGGAGCCGGGATGTGGGATCTGGCTCGGGGGAAAACAGGCAAGCAAAGGAAAGGAAA
The DNA here is from genome assembly GCA_008694505.1 of Cyanoderma ruficeps. Lineage (NCBI taxonomy): Eukaryota > Metazoa > Chordata > Aves > Passeriformes > Timaliidae > Cyanoderma > Cyanoderma ruficeps. Next base: position 1,538,267 of record VZDJ01000058.1, on the reverse strand, counting down.
CAGGTACTGCCTCCTTTGGCCCACCAGGGCGACTCCAGCTCATAAATTCTTCCAGAAAATGCAAGACAAGGACAGTGTTCAGAACACGGGGTGGGCCTGTACCTCTGTTCCTGTAGGCAGGGCAGGCCTGGCTGCACATTTACAGAGAGAAGGGGAACACGGGAGAGTATTCAGGGGCTATTTCCTTGCTTGTTACACCTGCTGTGTGTTTTTGAGTAGGACCACCATTTATCTTCATCTGGAACAAAACTGGACCTAGTACTCCTGTTTTCAGCAAAATTGCAGGTCCAGGAGTCAGCAGAGAAAGCAGCCCTTAAAGAAATCCTTTTCCTACCTCTGTGGGCAAAGCTAGAGAGAGCTTCAGGCATCCAGAGCACCTGACTTGTACCCCCAGTGCTTCCAGCAAGCCATCCTGACCGGAGGTACAGCTGGGGAGCAGGAGCTGCCATTGCTCAGAGCTCCACTTTTGCAATTGCCATTTTCTCCAGGGGCGAGGGAGCAGCTTCCAGGAAAACCAGCCAAAAGTTAAACCAGCACAGGCAGCTCTTACTGAGGCCCTGGAAATAGCGGGCAAACAGCTGTCATTTTCTTTCATTTGGCCTAGGCACAATTTCCCTCTTCTGTCTCCCACTTGTACGGGTCATTCCAGGGAGCTGGAATGGGAGGGGAAGGGACAGTGCATGAGGAGCTGGCACAGTGTCCCACCGAGTGCAAACCCTCCCCTGCCTGTCAGCCGTGCTGCTGAGTTCACACTGCTCCTTCTTGGAGCTGACGAAATGGCAGCTGATAAAAATACACCAGCATTTGTGCTGTGCAGGTGTGTGCAGAGATTGCCCACCAGCCTGGGGGAGGCAGCTCTGTGCTCAGGTGGGCTGATCAGCAGCAAAGAGCAGCCTGAGCTCAGCAGCGCTCTTTGCCCCCTCCTTCCTGAATTTATACTCCTACCTGCCCCCAGATCAAAACATCTTCTTGCCTGGCCTTCACTCCTCTTTTAATACAATGAGAAAATCTGGGGGAGTCAGCTGTGGGACTGCTGCAGTTTTTCTGGTGGGTCAGTAAAGCCAGCTCGGGGCTCTCTGACAGTTTCAGCCAAACAACATCACTGGTCTGAGGGAGAGAGATGGATATTGCAGTCCTGGGAAGGGACAAGCACAACAGGGACAGGCTCACAAAGCTGGGTTTGTTCCCCCTTTTGTGGTCTCTGGGCCTGGAGCAGAAGGCATTCGTTAATTGAAAGGAAAGAAGAGCACAGACATGACCCCAGGGACCCCAGGCTGTCCCTCAGCACCAGCAGTGGCTGCTGCTCCTTTGGCTTCCCAGGGAGAGCACAGGGCACCACCACCTTTGGCAGGATGATGTTCTGGGCAGCTTTGCCATGCCAACACCCAGTCCTCCCCTCCCCAAAACAGCCCTGCCACTCAGAGAGGTGCAAAATAATCCTACAAGTCACTTTTTGCCACAGAACACAGCACAAGAGCTGATACTGTAAATGGGAAGGGTGGGTGGAGCCTCTCTGAAGGAGAAAGGTCTTTCCTCCCCCTTTGCTGCACTGGGACATAAGCCCAGAGATGCTATCACAAATATTTGTGGAGGCAGGTCAAAAGAGCCAGCTGTGAATTTTGGTAATTGAAAAGGAAAAAGAAACCCATGACAAGAATAAAAAACCCTCACCAAACAAACCTAACAACAAAAAAAAACAAACAAAAAAATGTACTAGGAATAAAGTGAACAAATACAGGGTTGGGAAAATCATTTCCTGGGTTTCATCTACAGCATCCTGCAGCTGCAAATTTGCCTTTTAGCTCTCTGCCTCTCCACTTTATTACCTACCCTGGCCCCTTCACATACCTAGATAACAGAGTAAGACCAACCTTTTCTCCCTCCACTTCACACAAGCACAGCAATTTCAAAGGCCTTGGACTTACCTTTGTCAATTTGTTCCAGACACCACAGAAAGTGTCCTCACTGAGGACCATTCTCCTGCCAGATATCAATTTTCATGCCTCAATCTTCAGAATTGTTCTAGTAAACAGACTTTTTTTTTTTCGCCGTACACAAACCTATCTTGAACGCAAAAAGTGACTGAAGTGGTTTGACTAAAAGGCTACAGAAATTTAGCCTTGGATCACACAGTAACAAAGGCTCATCTCCATAGCCCAAACTTGCAGAAAATGATAAGCAACTGAAAATGAGTGTTTCAAATGGAAGTGTTATGCAACATGAATGACAGTGACCTGAAACGCCCAGAGCAGACTATTCCCCTCTCCAACATCCATCTATAGCAGCACAGGAAATGTTGGAGGCCTGAAAGACACTGCCATTTCCAGCTTGGAGAAAGAACGGAGACACAAAACCCTGCAGCACTTGAGTATCTTTTGGGTGCTTGCCTTACCGGAATATCTTTGGAGATGGGAGAAGTTTAAACGAGGAGTCAGCAATCCTTGGACTCACCTCAGGCCGTACAGGACGGTCCCGTCGGGATGCAGCCGGATCATGCGGTTCTTCACGGTCACCCCGTGCAGAAAGGACTTCTTGTCGTTGAGGAAGTAGGTGTCGGGCAGCCACAGCTGGTCAGCCACCCTGTTGTCCAGGGTCAGGTTGAGAGGAAGGTCGTTGTAGGCCAGGCGTTTGTCCCGCCAGCTCTGCTGGAAGTACATGGTGATGGTGTAATCCTGGGAGAGAAACGGGCACACGTCAGCCTGGGGCCACTGCAGCTCCAGCCCTTCACCCCTGCCACTGCCAGCACCTCTTCAAATTCCTCGGCACCCAAATTTGTTTGGGTCCACACCTCCAACACTTTTTGTTTGTTTGTATGTTTTTTGTTGGTGTTTTTTTTTTGGTTGGTTGGTTTGGTTTTGGGGTTTTTTTGGGTGGTTTTTTGTTTGTTTTGGTTTGGTTTTTCTTTTTTTTTGGCTTTTTTTCTTTTTTTTTTTTTTGAGGGGTGTGTGCTGTGGTTTGTTCTGTGAAAATGCGAGCAAGCCCGAGTTTTACAGGGGACAAAACGCCATTAAGTGGCTCCAATCAAGCAAAACTTCATCCCACTCCTGCTGATAGCTTGTCTGCACCACCAGCAGAAATTCAGGCTATGGGAGCACCAAAGGGTGTCAACCAACAGTGGCTAAACCAGCAAAGACTTCCAGGGCTGTTCTCCCACTTCCCACACCCAAAGGTCACATAAATGCCATCCACTCCTGTCCGGGCACTGCTCGTTACCACGCAGTTGGGAAAAGCCAATTTTGTTTCCAGCAGGAGCTGAGGCTGTTCCAAAGGGCGCAGGGAGAGCCTCACCTCGAGGCCAAGGTTTCAAGGTCGAGCCAGGCCAGCCATGACAAGCTCTCAGCACTTGCCTCTGTACAGGAGCTAAGTTGGGAGTTCCTCGTGGTTCTCAGGAAGGGACATATGGGGAGGAAATCTGTTGTCAGTGGAGCATGATCCACTGGTAGAGGGGCAGTTCCCTGAAAAATTCCCCCTAAATTCAGACATCAGGAGGAATTTCTTCGTGGGAAGGGTTGTCAAACATTGGAATGGAGTTTCTAGGGAGGCAGTGGAGTCACCATCCCTGGAGATGTCCAAGGAACAATTGGATGTGGCACCCAGTGCCGGGGTCTGGCTGACAAACAGGGGTCAGCCACAGGTGGAACTCAATCTTAGAGGTCTTTTCCAGCCTAAATGATTCTGTGATTCCCAAACCATCCCCAGCCAGCACAATTCCATACATATCTCCTGCTCCCCTCCTGTCCAACAGAGAAAAGCTGATATCGTTACTATTCAGGATGGCTCATGTAACAACACGTAGAACTCTGATTTCTTCAGAGGGCTCAGAGCAAAGTTTGTTGAAAGACAGATTCTTTTTATCCAGTGTTTGGGTACAATGAATAGGATTGGTCCTTTAGGGCACCACCTTTCTGTAAACATCTCCACCAGTAAACAAGTCGAAAAAACACGGAGTGTCAGGAGGATGGTATCTACAAGATTGTTTATAGGGATTGTTTTGGGTTCCTCCTCCTGATTTCCCAGGCCAGACTGAGACAGTTTGTCCTTGGCTTTCCCGCAGGCTTCAAGGCACTGCCTGGAGCCTGAGAATCCATGTTCTGACCACTGTCAGTTCCCACAAGCTGACACTTAAAACTCTTGCTAACGCAAGAATTTTGTGGAAGGGAGCATGAGCTGTTTGGTGGCTGTAGGTCTGCAGAAACCAAACCCATTGCTGGGCACATCCAGGGCATGTCCAAGGCCTTGGATCAGCCCGTCCAGAGGCACAGTGTGGTGCCACTTCATAGAACAGTTTCTTCTTCTCAGGTAAATATGCAGTACAGGAAGGTGTCTTGTGCACAGCAACAACAGGAAACATTCTCAGGAAACATTCTCACAACAGGTCTTAAATAGGCTGAGAGGCAAGATTCTTGGGGTAAACCAGACAGCATCAAAATAATAGGATGTTGATTAGGAAGTGAGCACAAGCCCTGTTGGCAGTGACCTTACAGAAGTCAGAGATGTTTCCCCAAGTCCTTAAATAAAAAGCATTTGTGCAGATGATCCAGAACAGATCACAGACGCATTGTCTCTTCCCAAGCAGTCCCTACAGTGCCACAGGAATCCTCCTGACCACATGAATCTGCAGGATGGGCCTTTCTGCCCTGCAGATCCCAGCTCTGCGTGAGGGGCTGGTGAGGAGCTTGCTCATGCACCAACATCTGGGCTGAGCACTGAGGCATCTGCCTGCCTGTCTTCTCCCACAGACTTCATTCAAAGCCAGGTTTGATTAACACCTCTGAAAACAAGCTCAAATAACCCCACATCACGGATAATGCCAGCTTTTGGGTATCTAACTATGATTCAGATCTCCAGACCCACATGCGCATCCGAAAGGTCACGGAGTAAATGTGTGCTCTACGCCAGATACAGAGCTATATCTGTCACTTTCTGTGCTGTCTTGGAGAGAACAAAGACACAGTGACAGCTTTCTGGCCAAGGAAATGTTTTGCTCTGCTTTTTAAAGGCTTGTAAACTCCTGCCTCGGAAGCCTCACAGTCTCTCTGAGGTACAAACATTTGGTCAGGACCCTGCAAAGGAAGGTGCTGTCCCCAGAATCCCTCCCAGGGCGATGGGGCTGCATTGCTCACTGTGTGAGCACAGAGGAGCAGAGCACCCAAATTCCTGAAGCCTGTTGGTAACAGACTCATCCCCTGCCCGTGGGACACTTGGCTACAGAGGCATCCTTTCCATTCCCCCTTTGAGAACTTCACCCTCACATCTTGGCAAGCTCCTTCACTGACCTGCATTTCCCTAATCCTTGACAGAGCCCTCCAACACCTCACCCTAACCAGGCCACCCTGCTGTCACTGCAGCCTCCTCCCAGCCCTCAAGCAGCAGCAGGCAAGAGGTGACACTGATCCCCAGCAGACAAAAAGGGCAAGCTGCTCACAAAGTGCACAATGCACCCTCTAAACACACCCCCTGTAACCCCAGGACTGATGGGAACAAACTCAGGGGGGTGCAGAGAGAAAAGCCTACACCCCAGCCATCAGCTGGATGATGTTCTTCAGGTGCAGAGACCTTCCTGAGGAAGAACAGCCAGCCCAGCCCAGGGCTGAGCTCTGCTCTCCAACCTTCCTGGGTTTCTTGGCACAACAGATTTCTCTGGGCAGCATCATGGAGGTGAGCACTTGATAATCATGGTTCATGCAGTGCCTCAGGTTTTCCTCAACCTCTCTCTCTCTGCTGATTCCTGTGCTCCACTTCTTGTTCTGCTGCTCTCCTCACACTGTTGGACAGCAGGCAGGATTTCTGTGCAGAAGGAAGAGCAGGGCGGGTATCTACCCCGCAGTGGCCAGCCCTCCCTGGAAGGACAAGTGCCACATGGGATGGGCACAGCACCAAGCTGTGGGGAAGAGGGTAGGGCAGGCCCAGGCTGGGGGCTGGGGGCAGCACTGACAGGGCTGTGAGAGGGGCAGAATCCAGGAGAGGAAGCAGTGAGCTTCCCCTTCATCCCCCCTTTCCTGTTATGAAGTAGCTGTGTGCCACCCTAACACCACATCCTGGCCAGGCTCCAGAGCTGCTGAGATTTAATCACAGCCTTCCCTTCAGAGGCACGTGCAGCAATGGCCAAGGGTGACACTGTTGTGCAGAAGCAGAATGGCCAGATGGAGCCAAGGCATGCAGGAGTTCATAGGTTCAGGAATCAGAAGTGATGAGCCTGATTTTCCTCCAAGCCTTGGATGACGATGCCTTTGTTGTGGGGTTTTATCTGTCACTGGGCTAATATGAGGCTTTCCCAAACCTCCCACTAATCCATGACACTCACAAGCCTGCTGATGCCACAGATATTACACAAGCTGGGTTTCCCAGAATCACCAGCTGACAGCGAGTCGGCCAATTCACCGGGTTCAGTGAAGAACTTTGAATTCAAACACTCCTGGAGCCCACACACCCCTCCAGCTCTTCCTTCCCCCTCACCACTGAGGCCCTTTGGTGGGACAACACAGCTGGATGTCCCTGCTGCCTATGCAAGGGGTAGGTGAGGGGTTTTCCCTCTGCACACACCCCAGAGTTCTCCACTGGTGTTGCTGGAGGAACAAACCAAATCTGATTTTCCACTTGCCTCTAAACTGGCAGCCTTGGCCGCCTCCAGCCTGCACCAGTGCAGCTCCAGCAGCAACAAAAATGCTTCCAAATGATGGGATCTCACTGAGGCTTTGTGGAGGACCATAAAATGCCCAGGCAGGACCAGAGTCTGGCCATGGCCATCACAGCTGGGGCAAGGATGGGAGAGCTTTGGGGGGAGCTCCCAGCTCGCCCTGCCAAGTTAATCTGCACTGGGATAGAAGGCAGGACCCACACTGGAAGGGGCACACATGTGCCAGGCCACCCTGTGCAACTTTCTGCTTCCTCTGGTGCTGCTGGGGCAGGGGAGATGAGGCTGGAAGAAGGGAGGAGGCACCACTCCTCATCAGAAACTCCCTGCAGGTTGCACCGCACTTTGGAAAGTGTTCAGCATGAACCTGGAATCCATTTTTAATAAAACAAAGGCTGGGACAAGGCAAAGGCGGCTTTTGAAGGGTGGGTATGACCAGAAATTGCATGCCTCCCTTTGTTCTCCCTTTTTCCATCCCGGGGAAAAGCAAGCTTTGCAAAGATGCCTCCAGACTCCGTCCAGCTCGGCTTTGCTACCAGAGCTCCACTGGCCATGTCAGGCTGCCCCTGTCCTGGCCACCACCCCACTGTGGGAGGCTGAAATGCCAGAATCAACACCTCTGGAAGTTGTTTCAGCCCTGCTGAGGCTCACTGGCATAAAAAGCATGTGCATCTTTGCTAACAGGGCTTGTGTGTTTTTAAACAAGCCTCTCCTCCATCTCCGCCAGCCCAGCACTGGGCAGAGCCCTCGGTTTGTGCCCAGAGTCTGGTACCCAGCAGCTCCCAGCTCCAGCACCACTCCCAGCCTTTAACTCCCTGCAGCAGCATCCCTGAGCTGCCCTCCCGTCCCGGCCGTGTGTGGGATGGCTCCGGGCACCGCAGCTCCCCTCCGGCCCCTCCCGGGGCTGGGATGGCACCTGAGGCTGCGGGAAACAGGGGAGCTGCTGAGCCTGGCCGTGGCTGAGGGATTCCTGCCTTGTGCAGCAGATCCTGCCAGCCCCGACCCCACCGGCGCCCCCGCTCCCAAGTTTTCCAAAGGCTTTCCAAAGCCTTTCCTTCTTGTTGGATTAACCCCTTTCTGACCCAGAGATGGGGCAACTGAGAGGTGTTTTAAAAACTTCTATTCCATTTTCAGTCTCATGTGGAGGGTGAGACAATACAGATGTTATATTTCACACCATCACAATCAGAACCCAAACGATTTCCTAATTACAACACATTAGAAGCCTTCCTTGGCCTGTCAGCTTTTGCCACACAATGCTGTTGATGCCTTAAAGCCAATCATCCAAAATCACCCCTCGTGGGTCCTACCACAATGCACCTTCCATAGTTCCATTTCTCCAAAGTATCCAGTCTTATTTACAAGGCCATCCTTTGAAACTTGTTTCTAGTTCCATTTCTCTCTCAGCAATGCCCATCCTATCCCATGGCATTTCTAAGCCAGCATTTTTTATCATGATGTTTGCATACAGATGCAGACTATGTGAGTTTTTTGTCAGGCTTTAAGAATTCTCTACAAATCCATTTCCCACATCTTCTCTCTCCTCCTTCGTGCTCCGTGAGGCACACGAGGCAGAGGTGAGAGCTGCCAGATGCTCCTGGTGCAGTGAGCACTCACTCACAGAGTTCACCTAGAGGCACACAAAAAATACTGCAAGAGGAAGAGGAGATGACCTGGGGGGGCCCCACGTGTTGGAATGATGGGGTGTCCTACCAGCTGCTGAGGACAGGAGTGCTAAAATCCATCCCCAGGTGAGAGGATGCTGATAATGACAGCCTTTGCTGAAGCTCAGCTGGGACCCCAAACCCAAAGGTGGTGTAGACTGTGAGAGGCTGGAGTGTTGACACGGCAGGGGCATGAATGGAGGGAGGTGTTTCCTGCAGAACCCCAGAGGCAACAAACTCAGCCAAGCGTGCACAGGGATTCCCCAGACTCTCAGAGGACAGGGCAGAGAAGTCTGAGGAACAGCAGCTGAGTCACAGCAAGAAGGGAAATAAGCTGGCACTATAGGTATGAATTCAAAAATTAATTTCCACTGGATCATTTTCCAAAAACCTTTATTAACATCTATCCTATAAGCTGCTTTTCCTCCTCCACCTCACAGAACCCATTTTGGGAGTGAAATGCTCTTTGGGAAGCAAACCAGGACTGGCCCTGGACCCCTCCCCACTGGTGCTGGCTCTGTGCAGCCCGGGAGCAGAAATGAACCCACTGCCACACGACACCAAAGCTGCCTCTGGGAGAAGTGTCCCAGGGTAAGATGCCCCATCTGAGCACAGGAACAAACACACTTGTGCAGAGGAAGGCAGAGGTTGGGGGGACCAAGGCAGTGAGAGGAATCCATGGGAGGGGAGTGACACAGGAGAGGAGCCACTCCTGCCATGGGGAGCACAGTCTGGCAGTGACAGACTGGAGGAAGCTGAAGCTTGGAGGCAGCAGATTTTATCTGAGCCCACCATAACCCAGTGAGGACACTGAAGAGTTGGCTGTGGGCCAGCCATGGTGTGCAGGGATGTGCCCAGACCACCAAGGGACACAGCACTTCAGGGAGCCAGCTCAGGCTGAGAACCTGAACTTGGTGTCTGCAGCTCACAGAACTGCAAGGGGTGGACAGGAGCAGGTAAGGCACCACAGGGCATCGCGTCCCTTTCTGTCCCTGCAGCGAGAGGAGGGACAGAAAATGGAGGAGTCCTCTTCTCCTGCGGTCCTGTGTCAGTATGCAGGACACAAACACGCCCTGGACACAAGTGCAGCTCTTACAGGTGTGTTTGTGCTGGTTTTGGAGACACAGGTGTACTGTGTGAGACCAAAAGGTTTCATATAGTCACAGCCTGTTTTCAGTAACAGGAAAGAGAATGGCAAGGAGGAATGTAAGTTTAAAAGGATCTTTGTTGTGATATTTAATTCTGCAGCTATTTGGACTTAAGAATCTCCTCAGTCAGAGCTGGTACCTCCTTAATTGAAGACACTCCATTTCTCTTCTGAGAGCTTATCTCATTTCTCAGAATATTCAACCTTTGGCATCTGCAACCTTGTGGCCGTGAGTTCCACACTGAGTTCCTCACTGTAAGCACATCACTTTAAACAGGTACAAATCAGGTTTTCTCTTTCCCAACTCTCTGTAGTGCTTGTATTAAGCCAGTAAACAACCACAACCTTGTGCTCTCAGGCTCACAGCGTCCCACCTCCTTTTAGACACTTCAGGGTTACTCATCAGAGCTCAAATAACACAAACACTCTCCAAAGGAGTTGAGAGGCTCTGATAGAGGCAGGAGGCAGCAAGGCAGGGAGAACTGTTGCAGGGGTTAAGCACAGAGCAGGGCTCTGGCAGAGTCTGACACTCAGCAATGGGGTTGCTGCACAAGAATAGACTGAAGGCAAGGCAATGGAAATAACTTTCCACAGAGCCTGTGCAATTAGATGTTACAAAAGCATGAAGTCGGGAGCATGAGAGTATTTTGGAAGGTCTAAGCATTAACATGGAAAATAAATTCAAGTTGTTACGGAAAGGAGCTCACAGGAAAGAATAGCTCAAGGATGCTGAGCCTGCTGCTGCAGGGCTCCATCTTCCAACTGCTTCCATATTTGAACAGAACTCCCAGGCAGCTGCTCCCTAAATCCCCAGCACAGCTCCTAAGAGACACACGTCATGGGCAGGCTGGGTCAGGTCATTCTCCTTTGTGCTGTGACCTGGAGAACCCTCAGCACTGAGCCAGTCCAGAGGCTGAAGTGTGCAGGCTCATTAGGAGCTCCACTAGACTCAGGCACCAGGACCAGAAATTGAAAGAATAATGCGCGTGGAGAGGTCAAATATTTGCTCAGAATACGGCAATTCTGGCAAGACAGATATTTCCTGTGCCTGGTGCATTTTTGTGGATGACAAATGAGTTGGATACCTTTCAGTGGGACTTTGAAAAGGAAGGTGATTGTTCCAGCCTGCTACTGGAGGCTGTTTCACCAAGCACTTGTAAGGTACTGGGAATAATAACTTTTCTGCAGGGGAGAGAGTGCACTGCTCTTGTGCTGCTGAGGACTCTGGGCATGAGGGATAAAGGAGGTTTTGCAACTCACCTCTAGCTCTGGCTGTACCACTTGACTTTTTTGCCGCCTGACTTTGATAAAGAACCTCCTTTTGGAGGAGCAACCAAATAAAAGTCCTTCCCTATATAAGCAAATGACATATGGTCTCCTTGTCCAAGATCACAAAAGAACATTAGGAAAGCCAAGATGCTCCAGAAAGAGGGAGAAAAATGGAACATCTGACTTAGTAAAAACCAAGCTGCCACTGCCAGAGACTAATGAACAGTTTGCTGGCTTCAACTTCTTTGATGATTAAACACCAGCTCCTGTTCCCGTCATTCTTGGGAAAGAAATTAAAGGACAAAATCGTCCCCAAGTACGTTTCATTTGAGGGGGTAGGAGAAATAAGAGGAATTGTTTTGAAGGGGAGAAGACAGGATCTGCCTGCAGTCAGCTGCAAGGAATTGGAACGGTGTAAAATGTACAGGAATGTACAGAAATGTACAGGAATATACAGAAATGTACAGGAATATACAGGAATAGACAGAAATACACAGGAATAGACAGGAAGGACTGAGCACAACAGCCACAGCCCTTCCTCATCCAGCTCACCAAAGAGGGGATTGTACATCTCCAAACAGATAAATCAAGGCATCCCAGACCTCAACGTGCACCAGTTAACCTGCCATAAGTAAATAGCTGCCAGCAGCCTTTCCAGCCCTGAGGTGGCACACAGTCAGTTCAGACTCTCACCTTTGCCTGAGGCAGGAGGCAGCAGCTTTTGTACTTACTGTACTTTTCATGGCGAGAGCATCCTGCCAAAATGCTGCTTTTAATTTCTGTTTTGGTGCAAGTGCCAGTGCCCAGCTTACAAGTCTGAAGTTCTGCTTGACAGCTGTTATACATAAAGTGACAAATATTTCAGGTACTGCCCTTCTCCCTACACTTCAGCTTAGCAGGCAGGAAAGACACAATCTTTTCCCACCTTCCTGCTTTTTGGATAGCCAGATGTCAGCACTGACTTGGGAATCAGGAAGAGCACTCTCCCAGCAGGGCAAGGAAGGGTTGGCTTCTAGGATATACTCTGTGCCCTTCTGTGCTGCAGGTCTGTGTGCTCTTGAACTCATTTTCTTCAAGACCTGAGAAGTACTTTGCATGGATCTGGTTCCCCTCACTAATCTGATCTAGTTTTGTAGCAATTTGCATGTGTTTAATTGCTGAATGCATGACCAGAAACTGGGACAGGTGTCGGCAATATCCTCAACAGCTCAGGGCGTGCAGGGACAGTGTGGCTTTGCTGCCCTATTTCTCTCCTGCCTGGCCTTGTCCCTGCAGCACCTGGGATGGTGCTGGCCCTGCAGGTGCCAGCTAAAGGACACGGCTGGGTCCCGAGCCAAAGGGATCTGCTGTGACAAGGCCTTCAGAGTCCTGAGCCTGGACCTCAGTGGGCTGAGCACCCCGTGTCACCTGCTGAGCTGCCCCAGTCCTGCTGGGGGCAGAGATCCAGAGGGAAGAGGCAGAACTGGTGGGCACAGGGACGAGCATCGCCTGCCCTGGGAGCACAGACAAAACAGCTACCTTGCTCCGAGTTACAGGCAGCAATCCCAAAATCACCACCTGCAGCCTCAGGCGAGGCTTTGAAAACAGCAACACCAGGCACTTCCCACCCCTGAGCCATGAAATCTGGGAGCTGATGCACACCATTCCTGCTGGGCTGCTCTGCTCCCTCTGCCCCCCCGGTGCCAGCAGCCAGGCCAGACCCAGATCCCCTTCTGCCCCCAATTGTTCTGGTTTTGCACCACCAGCTCGACTGCTCTCAAAACCCACCACAACTTGAGAAATGGCCTTTTCCAGAGAGGGGCCAATTAATGAGGGATACATTTCTATTTCCTGTAGCTTGCCATGGCAAACCAGCACAGGAGGGCACACTTTGGCCAGACACCCACCACAGGGCAGAGAAGCAAGGCTGTACATAAAGTTTGGAAAAGGCACTACATGAATTTGACCATTTTGAGGGCAAAAAGGGTTGCTGTTACACAATCTAATCCTAAATGGGCTGGTAACCGTGAGGGAACTCATATTTATGTTTTGCTAGAGCATCAAACATCTCCAAATGGCTCCTCCAAGCCTTCCCAAGTCCCTTCTCTCCCTCACCATATTTACTTAAGGCAAAACCTTAACTTAGCCCCTTTTGTTAACCTCTCCCCAGGCCTGCCCAAGGCCCACAGTGTGGGACACACAGGCATTGATGCCCTGTCTCTGTGGAGCCCTAGAGAAGAAATATGGCCAGGCATTGAAGAGCTGGGAAAGGAAAATCCAAGAACTTGCTTTTCTTACGAGATACTTCTTGGTGTGAAGTGCTTGGTGATTTAAAACAGGTTATGCTGGGCCTCCACAGAAAACCCTGGTGTTTTCCAAGGCTGTCTTCACCTTCCACTATTGACCTGCACTAATCCAGCCCTCTACCCCACCGCCTTCCACAGTGCTGGGGCCTGAATTCCACTTCTCTTCTCCCCTCTCCCAGCTCCTCTTTCCTCTCCTTCCTGCCTTACAGCCTGTGCTGCCAGTGTCCTCCTGTACACACATATTGGCATATCAAATATACAGCCATGAAAGCTCAAAAATGCTTTTAATAATTACTTGGTATTTAATTAAACATGCAACAACCAGCCTATTAGAGTAAATTAAATCTGAGTGAGACATTTGAGCAGTGACTAGTGAAGATATCAGTTTCTAAAGCTCTCAGAAGGATGGAGGAAGAAAACTGGATTATGTCAAGGGAAAGTTGATGCTGGAAGATGAGTGATGCTTCCCAAACCTTTCCCCCACATCTCTGGGCAAGTGCTAAGTGTGTAAACACAGAAATTATTTTTTCCTCCCTGAGGAAAAAAATTAGACAGAGCTTGTAATTCCCCGTGCTGTCAAGACCTCCAGTGCAGTTTGGTGCTGCAGAGGTAGGAATTCCTGTTATAAATAAAACAATATTATTACTTTACATGGCAAAATAAAATGTGGTGTATCCAGCTCTGAGCACTGAAACCACGAAATCTGCAACAATATCAAGGCACACAGGGCTTTGAAGACATTGTTTTAATTTAGGGAAGGAAGGTTTCCTGTTTCAGGTTCTGAGAATTGCCAGAAAGATGTCATTTCCCAGGAGTTAGCCAGAGGCAAACAAACCCTTTAAATCATTTAAGACAACTAGCACCTCCTGGGTGAAACCATCACCTCAGCTAGGCTGGCACAGATTGGCTGGACCAAAAATTTAGGCTGGTGTTTGTTTCCTGTAGAAAGCAAAGTGTGATCACGTAGGAAGGATGAAGTAGATGGTGAAGAGCAGGACAAGTTTCTGGCAGGGGGGTTCAGTTAGGTCAGGCACGGTGTCAGCACAGAGGGTGGCAGCCCTGAGGTTGGAAAAACAAGCCTTGCTTTTCAAAAGGAACAGGAAAACTGGATGCAAACCATTTCACCTGCAAACCCTCAGGGATCCAGTTCTATACCTGGGGCGACTTTCTGTTGCCCTGAGTTTTCTGCCTTCTGTCTTGGTGCAGAAGTTTCTCATGCAGCTTCATGTAAACAATGTCTGTTTTCAGAATGTTTACATAGTTCTCCTCTGAGAGAACTATGATTGATGGTGATGTCCACCAACCAGGTTGAGAGGTGGCAACCTGAAGTAGCCAATCTCTTGACCTCTGCAAAAATGTATGTAATGGAGTCAGATTTTTGAATAAAGTGGAGAAGTGTTGTTCCCTCTGTTGCTGTGTGCCTGTTCATCTTTCTGTCCCTGAAGTGGGACGCTCCCAGCCTCAGCAAACCACATCTTTCTGCACCTGAACATTCTGCACAGCTCTACCTGTGGCCCCTGAGGTGACCAGCTCAGTGGGAGGGAATGGTGTCAGAGAAAAGGGGCAGCAATCAGCTTTATCAGCTGCAGCGTGGGCACAGCCCTGCCCAGCCATGCTGGGACAGCAACAAAGGGCAGGGGGATCAATGGGTCTGTTCTAGGAAAGAATTTCTGCTGTCAGGGTTACTGGAAGTAGCAATCATGATGGATGGATGGTGGACACCTCCTCCTCCTCCTCCATGTCGCCCTGATTTTTCAGCCTTCTGATGTTTTCACATTTCTACTGGAGCTTTCTCAGGCTTGTAACAAAACCAAAGACTGATATTTTGTAAACAACATATTCTTTCTGGGGGAAGGACAAATTGATGGACTCCTAAGTTGACCACTGGGGTCAGAGAGGTGTTATTCTCGTCCCCCAATCCCTGAACAAATTCCAAACCCTATAAAAACCCCAAATCATCATAAACTTTCTCTTTCTCTTCACACTTCTCAACTTGACGGGTGAATGTGGCTCTTTTGTGTTCTTTAGTGACACCTCCATCCATGGGTCAGTCTGCCCGTGGTTATTCCAGGCTCAAGCCAAGGGAACCAGCAGCAATGCCCACCATGAGGACCACGCTGGTCCTCTCCCACTTCATCCATCCCAATCCTGCCTGCAGGATCACAGACCTGCTGGGTGGGTGCTGGCAACACTGCAAACAGCATTCACACTGCAGCTGTACCAAACACTCCTGATTCTGCTGAACAAGTCAAGCTTATTACAGGATGCATGGAGGATAAAAAAAAAAAAAAGGAAAAAAAAAAGAGGTTTCAGCAGGCTGAGGAGGTCTACAAGCAGAGCAGATTTTGACTTCACAGCCAACTGGATGGGGAGAACAAGCTGCAGTCCCTGTCCACGCTGAGTGAGTGCTCACTGCAGCACCAGGACCAACAGTCCTGGAGCCAAGGAGCTCTATTTGCAGAGCTGGCAGGGAGCCCACGTGAGCTCAGTAAATAAAGTATCCAGATAATAAAAATACCCAAAAGCACTGTTTAATTTTTTTTTTTCATTTTTTTTCTGAGGGATCTGATACAGGGAGAAGCATAGGGCAAGCCCACCCCTCCAGAAGAGTGGAACACACAGAACATGAGAGATCTGCTGGCTCACAGCTGGTACAGCTAAATACCTGACACTCCTTTTTTGGGGCAAACAGCTGGGACTGGGATAACAAGGCTCAGACAGGAGCTTCTGTATTGTAAAACCTCCAGTCCCCTGCAATCCCAGCTACAAACCCTTGATGGATAAAAGGGTCAATGCTTTGTGTGTCAGTGACCCAGGAAAGCATCAAAGGAGGTGGTCAGGGCACAGAAGGCACAGGCTGCCTTCCCCTGCTGTCACACTGAAGATCCAGGAGACACTGGGGTAGCAGGGTGCTGCAGAGGGGAAAGGAGATGAGATCCAACCTGTGAGCAGTGGGGACGGTTTGGGTTCACTCCCCTCCTCACCAGAGCCTCAGGTGGGAGCTCAGCACACCCTGGAAAAGGCAGGCAGGGATGTGTGAGATGGCACGTCACCCCGGTGACCCAGCACACGCTGGAAGGGGCAGCAGGGGACCAGCTGTGCACACCTGGCAAGCAGAGACGTGGGAGGGGCCAGTGGATCTTGCCTTTTACTCCCTCCTCTGCCATTTTTTGGCTTGTGGGGCTGGCCTGAGATTCTGTCTGTGCCAGGGCAGCAGGGACTACCCACAGCTCATCCCACATGCCTGCATGCTGTCCTTCCCCAAAACGATCCCTTTGTCTGACTAGAGGACCTCTCTGGATCTCCCAACAGCTCAGCAGACCCTCTTCCTTCCACCATCCCTTTTCCTTGAATGTTCCTTTTTCTCTGTAGCCTAGCAACTCAGCACAGACTCAGAATATTAACAGCTCCTGTCCCCACACACGATCTTCTCCAGAGGCCTGAAAAATGTGATAGCAGAGAGGCTGAGAGGGGTAGGAGCAAACACGAGAGATGTGGGGAGCGTGCAGGGAGCCTCTCCCAGCATTCAGAAACGGCAGAGCCATTCAGCTGTCGGATCTGCCACCTTCACTTAACATGTACATAACATATAGAGCTATTTATAGCCCCATTTATTTACATATTCAAATAGCAGCACGACACGCAAGCACTTGTATTTGGATTTAGGTTCTATATTGAGGCACTGGCACTCTTGCACAAATACCTTCCCTGTTGCTGGGTGCTTTAAATGTATATATGACGGGATGTCAGAAGGTCAGAATCTCAAGGTCTAATTTGGTTTTCAATCAAATCAGATGAAGCTTTCACTTGGGGGGAAAGCTACTTTAGCATTCTGCAGTAATCCTCTCCAGTGCTGCAACATTGCTGTTGAAACAGGTGGCAGTTTGGAACATTGCTCTCAAATAGAGCCAGCTTTTTAATACATGTATATATATATATAAAATATATATATAGGCTGGGGGAGTTTTGCCCATGTAAAAACATGAATAAAAATTTAAGCAAGGGTGGGGCGAGGGGTGGGGGGGTGTTGTGTGGAAATGATCCCAGGCAGTTTTCTGCAGTAGGAATTCTAACTACTACAGGAACGCTGGGGTGCAAGCTGAAGTGGTTCATACCAGCTCCATACAACACTGACATGTTCAGAGCTAAAGATAACTCGGCTGGTAGAGGAACAGATGGAGCACTGCAATGCATAGCCCTGTTCAGCTGAAGGCACGCTGCAAACCATGCAGCCACAGCCTCTCCTCCTCCCCAGCACGACTCCTCTCCTGGCGTGGGGTGCAGTCACCTCCCCAGGGCACGGTGAACTTGGCCTTGGCTGGGAGGGCACCCAAAGGGCCCCGTTTGGGAAACTGCCTGCTGAGCCAAACCTGGCAACTCTGGGGCTGAGCACTGGGGCAGGGCTGACTCAGCCCTCCCCAGGCTTGAAACTCGTACTGGAGGATTGGCAGAGCTGCTCCTCAGGGAGAGCAGCACCGTGGAAAGAGTCACAGTGGGGGATCACTCCTGACAATCATGTTTTATTCATACTGCAAACCCCAAGGTCTGGGCTGGGAATCGGCCAGTTCACCCCACAGCTTTCCCATAACCCGGAATTCCCCATCGTGCAGACAAAGAGCGTTCTGCAAACTCTCCCATTAAAACATCAGGTGAGTGCTGGAAGATCCCCCCAAGCAGAAACAAGCAGAGTAGAATAGAAAGCTGCAGGGGCAAGAGAGAGGATAATTCCCTTATCCAGCTGTTCAGTCTTTCCTGAACTGAGAGCCTGCTCCAGCAAGGTTCTCACAGTTCACCTCCTACTTAGGGCCAAATCATGCCATTTGACCAACGAAAATACTCATTCAAGGTCATCACTAATGTTGAAAAAGCCATAACCCATCGGCACAAGCAGAGGGGAGCCCTTTTTTGGGGAAGCAATGGAGCTGTCCCCTCACACGAGGAGACCCTCAGGCTTTGGTGGCAGGACTGCAGCTCCCTGAGTCCCTGAGACCTCTGTCTCCAAAGGAATTCCTGGGGCTTTGTGCAGATCCAGCTCCCAGCTTTGGAGAGACTGCACGGTGATCTTTGGCTTGTTACTTAGCAACTGGACTCTAAGTAGTAGTGAATTTACTGGGCTGTCACTGCAGTCGAAGCAGTACCAGGAGCAAGGGCACGGGGAGAGGTTTGTCAGGGGAATGGGATAACTTGTGAAGTATTGTGGAAGGCAGGCGAGATTTTTCCCTTCTACAAGTTGCCATAAATGCAGTAAATATTGACATATGAGTCACACTGACCTATTTTCCAGCTTTTAAGCCGGGACAATCTCTTTGCAACTGATTCCAGAAGCAGTGAATGGGGGGCACTTCAGGCCCCTTCACGAGTTCACTTCATTCTTGACTATTTTGTGCAACTCCTTTGGAAGAATCATCCCCATCTGTCAGGCAGACTGAGGACTGCTCCATGTTTAAACTTGAGCACCCAATCCCCCCACCACCACCCTGCAGAGCACCCCTGAGGCCAGATGCTTTCCTTGTCCTCACACACTGCCTCAGCCCAGGGGATGTTTCAGCACCAGCAGTGGGAATTCTGTTAGAGAAAGGCATCGTGTGATGGGAGCAGGTGTCCACATCTGATCCTTGGCGTTTTAGGCAGTGTCAGTGCTGGTGAAAGTCACCCTAAGCCTCAGCGCTCACAGGATATGGCTGCTGCAAGGATAAAAAAAAAATCCTAACCACAAATCTAATGATGGCATGTGAGGTGGGTCCCTGACATCAGCTTTGCAAAGGTGATTCTGGAGCTTAGTGGGTTTCTACTCTTGCCCTCTCTCCAGATGAGCCTCAGAGCAGGCAGTTGTGCCTCCTCCATGCAAACAAGGGCAGCTCAAAGCTGCCAAGTCCAGAGTTGTTTGGTGGTTACTCTCCACCCTGCCACAGCCATGTT
The DNA here is from genome assembly GCA_008694505.1 of Cyanoderma ruficeps. Lineage (NCBI taxonomy): Eukaryota > Metazoa > Chordata > Aves > Passeriformes > Timaliidae > Cyanoderma > Cyanoderma ruficeps. The sequence goes on along the minus strand of VZDJ01000058.1, from coordinate 1,519,349 downwards.
TTATCTCTCCAAACACCCCTCTAGCAGCAGGAAAAAACATCAATACACTGTTGCTTTGCCTCAGCCAGCCAGTTTCCCACTTCCTACTGCTGGAGAGCAGGTCCCCAGGGTGACTGTGGCTGGTGGCAGTGTGCACATGGACCTTTGCCTCCCCTGGTAAGTCTCCCCTTTGGGAAAATGCTGTTTCATGTGTACACATGTTTGATTTCCCAGCCATCCCATGCAGCCCCACACACCAGGGGCTGAAGGGACAAGAGCTGTGTGAGCCCAGCTGTGCTGAGGCACCACCAGCAGAGGAAGGCACAGGTCGCAGCCATCCCTGAAGAAACCTTTCCTGCCAGCTGTCTGTCCAGCACCCTGGTTCAGATCACAGCACACAGAAGCCCCTTGTGTATAAAAAAAGCTCATAACCCCTCACCTGCCCATGCCTGTAGGGATAGCTCACCCCAAGTCAGAGCTCTGCCATCTTTACCATGAGCAGATCAAGACTCAGGGAATCATTAAGGTTGGAAAAGATCTCCAAGGTCATCAAGGCAGCACTGACAGAACGAGAGGACACAGTCTCAGGCTGCACCAAGGGAAATACAGGTTGGGTATTAGGAAGAGGTTTTTTACAGAAAGGGTGATAAAGCATTGGAATGGTCTGCCCGGGGAGGTGGTGCAGTCACCATCCCTGGATGTGTTTAAAGACTGGATGTGGCACTGGGTGCCAGGGTTTAGTTGAGGTGTTGGGGCTGGGCTGGACTCGTGGATCTTGAAGCTGATGGTCCTGTGATTCTGTGAAGGCCAACCTTTGACAAAATACCCCCATGGCCACTAAACCATAACAGAAACTGCCAGGTCTGCTCAGTTTTTGAGCACTGCCAGGGATGGTGACTTTACCACCTCCCTGGGGAGCCTGTTCAAATTCTTAACCTTTCATTTAGTGAAGAAAATTTTCCTGATATCCAACAAGAATCCCCCCTGAATCCTTCTCCACCACAAGGCCTCACAGCCCCCTGTGCCACCCAGAACACATCCATCCCAGGAGCCTCCAGCCATCCAGCAGGACTATATCCCCTGCAGCACCATGGCAGGGCACCATCTGCAGCTCAGCACCAACGCTGCCTCCTGGTTCTCCCGTATTTTGGCAGTCCTAAATATTCAGCAGCCTTGAATAGCAAGATGTAATTTATACACACACACACACACAGAGTTTAGATACCACAGTGTCACAGGGCTGGGGATACCCAAGGCTACAGAGAAACATTTGCAGCACTGGAGTGTCATGTCACACTTGTATCTCACAGCATACAACTCCAGCAAACTCTGACTGTAGGATTTAAATGCTTTAACCTTTGCTTTTAAGAAACATTTGGATACCCAAGGACATAGCAACTGAGAAGTGTCTGTATGTCGTTTCTCCAATGAAAAGAGACAGCAACAAACCAGAACGTTTTCAATTAAGAATAAGGAAAATGTTGATACATTTGAAGAGAGTAGGTGGTACTAAAAGGCGCAGCGTAATAGTAGAACTTTCTTCTTTAACATCTTGTTTTTTAAAGCTCAAGACATCTACACCAATGGAAAATCCTTTTCAAGGGCACATTGCAGCAAAGTCAGGTTTGTCCAGCATTGCAGGTGTCCATATATTCCAGTGAAAGCAGAACTGCAAAGCCTGCTCAGGACAGATTCCACCACAAAGTCTCTTTCAGGCATGCCCAAAAGATGGAAAATTTGATGTAGTGGGAAGAGTGATGCCCCAGTGATGATGGTGTAAGAGGACGTAGGATGAGCTGTGCTGGTCAAGAACACCCTCACACAAAACCTGGTCTACTACATTTTGGGTTAAAAGCTGATTGAAAACCCTTGAAGCTCGTGGTTGCCTTGAGACATGCTTTACATCTCTCTCAAACAGGGAAATCTGCCAAAGCAGACAGCTTGTTTTTCAAGCAAGCTTCGAGAAGTTGGGAAATAACAGCCACGATTCTTCCTGCCGTAACCTCCAAGAGATGCAGTGCCAGCACCAGAGCAGCCACCCCAACAAGGACAGCCTGGAAACAGGGGCACAGGGCTGGGAACCACTGAGGCATTGGGAAGAAGGTGCCCAGAGAAGTTGTGGCTGCCCCTGAATCCCTGGAACTCTCCAAGGCCAGGCTGGAACCTTATTCCAGGGGCTTGGAACAACGTGGGGTAGTGGAAGGTGTCCTGGTGTGGAAAAAGATGAGCTTTGATTGTTATAGTGATAATATCAGTAATAGTGCCTTGTGTACTTCACTGTGCACAGCAAACAATGAACGAGGCCATCAGAGAAGCCTTTTCCATTCAAGAGAGAGGGGGAAATGTGGGAAATGGATTTGTAGAGAATTCTTAAAGCCTGACAAAAAGCTCACATAGTCTGCATCTGTATGCAAACATCAAGATAGAAAATGCTGACTTAGAAATGCCATGGGATAGGATGGGCATTGTTGAGAGAGAAATGGAACTGGAAATGGAACTGAAGTTTCCAAGGATGGCCTTGTAAATAAGACTGGATACTTTGGAAAAATAGAACAATGGAAGGTGCATTGTGGTAGGACTCATGAGGGGTGATTTTGGCTTTAAGGCATCAACAACATTGTGTGGCAAAAGCTGAGAGGCCAGGGAAGGCTTATAATGTGTTGTAATTAGGAAATAGTTTGGGTTCTGATTGTGATGGCGAGAAATATAACATCTGTATTGTCTCATTCTTCAAATGAGACTGAAAATGGAATAGAAGTTTTTAAAACACCTCTCAGTTGCCCCATCTCTGGGTCAGAAAACAGCATAATCCGACACCTTCCAACCCAGACCATTCTGTGATTCTCTGCAGCAAAACATCAAGGTCAGCTTTGCCAAGCACCCTGCCCTGACCCCCAACGCCTCCCCACTGCAGACTGTCCCCCAGCAAAAGGAATTGTTAATCCCACAGGCATCCTCCTGCCTTTCACACCCCTGCTCCTGCAAACGTTTTTTATCTGGAAGCCTTGTTTCCTCCACTAGCCCTCTGCAACAATCCTCTTGTAACTTTTCAACTTGTCACCAGGTTTATAAAACTTTAAAGCCGGTGCTATAACAAACTGAAATGATGTTATTGCAGATGTAGGAGAGCATCTTGGGATGAATAAATTATAGGAGCCACAAAGAAATCATGACTATAATGGCTGGATGCTCCGAGCTGTCTGCGGTGTGCAGACACAGGAGGGAGCAGGTTCAGGACTGCACAGATCATAGGGCAGGAAAATTGAAGCGTTATGAAGGGTAACCTCCTCTTATTTCAAACGCACGCAAAACTTCTGGTAGTTTTCCTTATTGAAATAGTTCATTAGTACTTCAAGGGAGTCTGAACTGTCTGGTGCTAGAAAAATGCGTCCCCAGAGGTTGCCTAGAGAGGGAAAAAGCTACATTGGAAGGATTAGTCCTTGTCTAGCCCTGCCATGCAGGAATATACAGCACACCCTGAGCAGGCCAGTCCTCAGCTGGGTGAAAGGACATCCAGCAGTGGGGGAAGGCTTGCAGCTCTTTCTGAAGCCATTGATACTGGACACCACCAGGGCAGGCTGGCTGAGCCTGACCCTTAAGGTGGGTGACTGGACAGCACTCAGGGCACAAAGGGCAGGGACAGACACCCACAGGCTGCTCCAGCTGAGAGTGGCATGAGCTCCACACTGCCAGAGCTCTTCATTCCCCAGCTCAGAAATGCTGCTGAAACTCAGAAACCTGGTGCCACACCACGAGACCTGAAGGTGTCCCTGCCCCAGTGCCACTGCACACCAACAAGAGTCTATAAACACCTGCAGGTCATTCCCTTGATGCATTAAGATTTCAGTTTCTATGTTTTTCAGATCCTGAATGCATTAGAGTAAAGCTCTGAACTCCACACAGAGTGTCAGTGAGCTCCCTTCAGTTTGGTCACACAGAACAATCCTGCCAGGCCTGAGAACCATGGTCACCATCACAGCCTCAGGCCCCAAAAAGTATAAACAAAAATAAATTGGGGGGAGCAAACTGGGGGAATGTGACTTCATTACCTGAAGCTGTAATTGGACAATTAACCTCTGATGTGCAGATAGACAAAACTTTTATCTGCCCAGAAAACTCATGACCATCATCCACCTTGGGTGTAGCCTCTGCCAGGCCTTGGACTGCCCAAGGTGAACCTGTTAAAGGCCTTTAATAAACACCCACTTTATTCTTTTAACTCTGTCTGGCCTCTGTTCTAGGGAGCCACTCCAGGCATCACCCTGCTCACTGCAGCTCAGTCCCAGGTCACCTCAGAGGAGATGGGCTGGGTGAGTTATCCAGGAGACACCATCTTCCTGTTCTTCATGGGCCACATGAGCTGCTCACAGCAGCATGGAGACATCCCTCCCCTCGGAGACATCCCTCCCCCCGGCCTGCCTTCAATCCCCAACTTGCAAATGTGTACAGGAGATGAAAAGGCTCCAGCGAGGCCTTTCATCTCCATGGATCAGCACTTCCCAGAGGGTCTGCCACTCAAACGTGCCCTCCCCAATACCTGCCTGGCCTGGGCCCTGGCGTCCTTCCCCAGACATTTCAACTGATGTCACTGATCTTGGCTCAGCAAATAATCCTTCTAATCACTGACAAGAGCAGAGGCTGCAGCTCAGCGTTGCTCAGCCATGCTGAGGGGGGTGCACAGCAAGAAAGCATCACTCTAGAGAGTCAGCTTGAAAATGTGGCTGACCACACACAGGAGCAGCTGCCATGAGCCAGGAGGGGACACTTGTTAAAATAAGGGCGGCAGTTTTGGTCTCTGATCACTGGGAGATGGTCACTGCTGCACCTCTGAGCACCCTGCATGGCACAGGATCTGGGAATGCCCCTCAGGCAGCTGGAGGTGCCTCAGCTTTGGGTGTCAGAACACACATGGCATCAACAGGCAGCTGCGAGGCATTCTGTGTGTCAGAGTGTCTGGGAACACCCAGCAGAAGGACATTACTGTGCTGCCTTCTCAGAGAGCCCTGTGTCCTCCAGGACAGGGACGTCACCACAGCTTCATTTTGGGAACACTGTTCCCATGGGAGTGAGGGCAGGGAGTGCTCATGGATGGAGCTGGATGGCTCCACAGCACCACAGCCAGCTGGACTCCCATGGAAAACAACTTTGGGAAGCGTGCAATGCCTGGTCACTGGCAGCACTTGTTCCCCACCACCAGGCAGGCAGCAGGCGCCAGGAGTCCCAGGGAAAGGCCGGGGAGAGCCGGGGGCTCTCCTCAGCCTGCCCAGCCCCGGCACCATTGTTCCCAAAACGATGTCTGAGGATTAATTAATTATCCTACAAGGGGCAGTAAGTAATAACACTCCTTGTGGAACAATAGAAGCTATTTGGTCGCCATGACAACTCGGCTTCACTTGTGTGCCTTTAATTTATTCATTGCACAGTTCCTTTCCCGAGCACACATGATGCCAAAAAAAAAAAACTGCCTTGTTTTTCTTGCCAGTGTCCATGTCCAGGGGTAAAACACAGCCCTTTCCCCGGGGCATCTGTCACACAGAAGAATGATGCACATAAAATCCCTTCAGCCTGGAAACTTACATCACGTGAGAACTCTTCTTCTCCCTAAATGTTTGCTCTTTAAGATGATTCTGATTTTTAACCCCCCTTTTGAAGCTGCCTCACCACGGTGGTCACAGATCTTGATCCTGAATATATTCTCACCTACAGCCACCTCATCTCCCATCCCCAAACCTTTCCACACCCTTTCCCCCTGCCCCAATCTGTGCAGGAAAGATGGGCAGGAGATTATTCTCGTCAAACACAGAGCCAGGAGGGATAATCAAAAGCCCAGAAGTGACATTCCATCACATCCACGGGAGTGTGGCATGGACAGTGGTGCCCAGCCTGACCACAGCCACGCCACCACCATCAAAGCACTCCGTGTCCATCCCTGTGCTGCTCAGCTTCTGCAGGAGCCAGAGCAGCACGTGGATGAAGGCCTGTGCCAGGAGATCTCTGCATCACAGAGGGATTATTGTTGCTGTTTCTGCCCCAGTTCTGTGCCAGAGGGAAGCAGGGGCTCCCTGCAGAGGGGAGAGCACCACATTTACATGGCAAGGGTTGGGAAGTGCTGCTGGGCCAATGGCTACTGTGTGCCTGGCCACAGCTGCTGGACAAAGCCCTCCATCGGCCCCTTCAGCCCATGGACACATCTCCAGGAGCAGGTTCATCCTGCATCCTGCAGGCCTCAGCTGCCAACACAGAAGGCTTTGGATTGCAAAGAACCTGAAAGATCATCTCGTTCCAGCCCCTTGCCATGGGCAGGGACACTTTCCACTATCCCAGGCTGCTCAGAGCTCCATCCAGCCTGACCTTGGACACCTCCAGGGATCCAAGGGCAGCTACAGCTTCTCTGGGCACCCTGTGCCAGGGCCTGCCCACCCTCAGAGGGAAGAATTTTTTCCTGAGATCCAGTCTGAACCTACTCTCTTAGTCTGAATCCATTCCCCCTCGTCCTGTCACTCCAGGCACCTGCACAAAGTTTCTCTCCACTTTTCCTGTGGGCTCCCTTCAGGTGCTGGAAGGCCACCCCCCAGCTGGCTTCTTTCCAGGCTGAACGATCCCAGCTCTCCCAGCAGAGCTGCTCCATCATCCTGGAGCCTCCTCTGGACTCACTGCAGCAGGTCCCTGTCCTTCCTGTGCTGGGGACAGACCTGCTCAGGCTCACAGGCCGCAGGGAAGCTGAGAACCAACCCCCTCACCCCCTCCCAGTTATGTTTGTGCCAGTCGTGGTGTTAAGCCACAAGCCCAGACCCCAAATTGTCCCTTCTGGCTCTAGCAGGAGGGTGGCATTTGGTCCAGCACCCCACAACATCCAGGCCCAAGTGGAGCCTGAGGGAGGAGATGACTCGAAGTTGAGCTGTGGCATGACAGGCAAGATAAATGGACCTGGATTAAGCCATCTGGGTTTGCTAAGCTGAGCCTAAACTCAAGCACAGCCACTCAGTGCCTCTGTACCCAAATCCAGGGCCCCACACAGTGTCCAGTGTCACTGTCCCTGGCCTGAGGTGTCACAGGTCATGCAGAGAACCCAAATCCTGGGCCCCACACAGTGCCCAGTGTCACTGTCACTGGCCTGAGGTGTCACAGGTCATGCAGAGAACCCAAATCCAGGGCCCCACACAGTGCCCAGTGCCACTGTCACCGGCCTGAGGTGTCACAGGTCCTGCAGAGAATTGGGGTGATGGTGGGATGGTAGCAGAGAGGCAGCAAAAGAAACTTTCCCACAGGAGCACCGAGGTTCATGGCTGGCTCTTCCCCCTGGGCCGTTCCAACACGTGTTCAGGCTTTTCGGGCAGTTTGGAAATGAAACCAAGGGGTCAGGTTGTGTCAGCTCCCCTCCTCCCCTCCTCAGAGCAGCAGAAGATCTGGTGGGGCAGGGAAACAGGGCAGGAGAGGCCGGAGACAGAGAAATGGGACAGCAGCACTGGGAGGCCAAGATTTTAATTGACTGGAACTGCAAGAGCCCTGAACTGGCCCAGGATTCGCCTGCACGGGTCAGGAAATGAGGAGCTGGGCAGGAACTGTCAGGAGGACCCCACCAGCCTCCAGGAGAGGAGAAGAGTCTGGAGGAAAAGCCTCTGGACATGAGGGAGAAAGGCAAGTTTAGGCAATTACAACACAATCTATGTCCTCTGCTGGGTGCTCAGGGCTTCTGAGGGACAGCCCTGGATGTGAAACTAAACCATGACCAAAGCAATCAACAATTTTCACAGATTTCACCCCAAACCATTGCTATCAGAGCAGGTAATTTTTGGTTTTGTTCACAGTAGTATGAAAAGCTCCAGTCTGTCAATGGCACCCAAAAGCAGATTTCCATTAGATGACTCTATTTCCAGCACAGATCTCCAAGGAAATGTTGAACAACCACCAGCAAATGAAAACTCACTGTTTTTAACTTGGCAGGGACACACTGACCATAAAGCCACGTTTGTATCAACCAAAAACCACAATCCACATCTACCTTTTTAAGGCATAAGCTTTTCTGACCTGGGGGGAGGTATCTGTGCAACCAGCATAGAAGGGATAAGGATCTTCTCTGGATGAGGTGCCACAAGCAGAGATCCAGAACCCTCCAAAGAGCCATTGCCTCGGAAGTAAATCTCAGCCAGAAAATGGAACAGCAGTTTTTGGTGGATTGGGATTTTTTGAGAGTGGTGGTGGTGTTGTTTTTTGTTTTTTTGGCTTTTTTTGGTTGGTTGGATTTTTTTGTGGGAGGTATTTTGGGGAGTCCGTTGTTGTTGTTTGGTTTGTTTTTGGTTTTTGCTTCCCCCCCCTTTCTTTCTTTTTTTTATTTTTCTCTTTCTTTCCAAACTTACCATGTTGACTTCAGAGATCTGGTCGATGCTGGAGATGTGGATGCTCATTCCCACTGTGACAGGGTTCCCTGAAACACAAAGAGGCCGGGTTAGGACCATACTCCAGTCCTCCTCTCTTATCTGCAATATAAGAATTGCCCGGAATTGCATGGATTTGGTTTTAAGCAGCCCCACATTCCCTGAGTATCATGGCATTAAATGTGCTCAAATGATTAGATTTCTCTCACTCCCAGACTTACAGACTCACCCCAAGGAGTAGTGCAGCCTAAGCTCGATTATTTTTTTTTTAATTCCTGGAAGTTCATTACCGCCTAGTAACACAATTATCTCTGGTTATTCCAAATAATCCCTTCAGAGACCATCAGTAGGCTCCGAGTGGGTCACACAAGGTGGTCCTGATGGACCATACAATGAACACAGCACCCAAGCCCATGGAAACCACGGGCAGGGAACGTGCTCCAGCTTGCTCCTCCATCCCTCTGTCGGCTCTGAGCGCTCAGTCTGAAAATCCCAAGTGAGTTTCAATACCCAAGGCACCAGCCAGGCAGAGGAAACAGATCTATGAAGTGAAAAAGCTGCATTTGTATGGTGGCGTTTCAGAGCAGAGCTCAGATTAGGGAACAGGACAGTCCTTGCAGGGGGGTTTAAGCCACATTAAACAATTTACAGCGAGGTCCACACCCAGCACCAAACCCAGCAAAACCCCTCCTGTAGCTGGAGATGGGATTTTTACATGTTTGCCCTCCCCTGCTCAGCCCCAAACCCAATCCCACCCCGAGAAAACCCCCTCTCCTCACACAGGCAAGGTGGAAGGTGATCCTATCCAATGCATCCCTGGAAAGGGAAAGGCAAGCAGTCGTGCCACTCAAGGTATTAACTCTTCCGTGCACTCATTAGTAGATCTAAGTGCTGAAATATTTACAGATAATCATGAAATGGCTTAGAAAGTAATTAGGAGATTGGGGGAGAGGGGAGAACCACACAACTGGAAATGAAGTGATTTTTTAATTATGTGTTACCAGAAGTAGGGAAGCAGTGTCATTAGGGGTGCCTTGTGATTGGGTGTGCTGTTCACCGAGACCCTCTGCTGCAAATTAAGCAGCATTATCCTTTAATGGAATATGAACAACACTGAAAACACGAGAATCAACCACTGTAATTAGGCCCTGCTATGCAAATCTCCTTAAAGAGGCAGAGCAGGCTCCAGCACCCCGGGCTGGCTGACAGGGTGCCCGAGGCAGGGCTGATCAGGAGACCTCGTGGAGCCTCTGAAGATCCCCTCACAGACTCATCTGAGCGCCTGTACCTTCATCCTTCACAAGGGAGCCAGGTGGGAAAATAACCAACAGTCACACCAGGGAGACACGATTCTCCTGCAGCCTCTTTGTGCCAGAGGCTGACACCGGCACAGCAAAGCTTTTAAGGAAGTCTCACTTTGATAGTTTGTCTTTTTTTTTTTTTTTCCCTGCCCTGAAATCAGGGCCTTGTGATAGAAGCCATAGCAGGAGGAGGAAGTCAGCGCTGCCCTGAGGATCTTGCAGGCTAATTAGTTACAGGAGGAGAGTCAGGGCCACGCACAGGGCTGCAGCAGAGCCTGGGAGAAGGCAGATCCCCATCCCAGAGCCTTTCTGCCACGCAGTGCTGCTCCCTCCAAGAGTGTCCCACTGCCTGCTTGGCTTCCAGCCTGTCCCCACCAGTGTCACTGTGCATCCCCTCCTTGCCCAGCACCAGCCAGGGTTCTTTCCCCCACTGAAAGCAGCAGGCTGGGTGGTTAGAGCAGGGGAGCACTGGCAGTGGGGACACACAGATATTTGTCAAAGCCAGAGCCCATCCAGTGCATTCTATGCGTCCAGACATTTGTGCTGTGCTCATCACCATGGGATCCCAGCGCCCCGGGTCAGGCAGTGACTCAGTGTCAGAGCTCCAGACCTCCCCAGGAGCAGCTCTGGGGTGGAGGGATCAGCTCCCTGCAGAGTCAGCAGGGCTCCTCTTGGCACTGCCAGCTCCCCCACATCCCATCTGGCAGAGAATTTGGGAGGTTCCACTGCCCACCTGCGAGCCCTGGGGTGTGCAGCCCATGGGCTCCTGTGTGTGACCGTCCTACAAACAAAGAAATGCGAGTCCTGCCTTTACTGCACCTACTTTATCTTGATGCCAGGGAAGCCATTTCACTCTCTCCAGCCTTGTTTTGAAGGCTGGCTCCCAGCCTGCTCAGGACAGGGATTCAGGAGCGTGGACACAGCCAACACAAAAATATGTCCTGACTCTCAGTGCAGCCCAATGGAAAACCAGGCCAGCTGGTGCCCAACATTCAGACTTGAAGTAGTACAGAAAAATAAACAAAGGACATCAATTCTGCCAATGTTAATAGCTTCAGGCAAGAGGAATACAAAAGTAGGGTATTTCAAATATGGGATAACGTCATCTGTAGATTCGTCCAGAAGAGACAGAACTCTGCATTTGTGGATCCAAGGCAAGGCAAAAGAAGTAAACCTGATGTCAAAGGCCCATGTTTTTATCTGTGCCCTGCCAGTGGGTACAAAGAACTAGATTTTCTCCCCTTAAAGCAAAAGCTTCTGCCTGGAAAGGATTTGCAGACAACATCACGAGTGAGGGAGTGTGAGAAATTCTGCCACTTTTACCAGTGAATGGCACCCTCACACATCCCTGTTTCTCACCACCACTGGAGAGTTCACCAACATTTTGTTCTGAAAGTGGTTTGATGCCTGATAATAATGCACTCAGGAAGTTGGAAGGGAAGCAGACAAACAAGTTATAATAAAACCTGTCCTTTTTCTGAAAGTGATACTTGTCAAATATAAACACAGTCAAGGTAGAGAACAAGTTGTGCTAATCCGCAATATTTTCCCAGCAACCTGTTATTACTTTCATATTTTATTTTACAATGCAGAACCCCCCAGCATCTGGAGTCACGTTGCTAACAGAAATAACTCAGCACAAGTGTAGAGGAAAGGTTGTTTCCAGGCCTGTGTGTGCCTGCACTGCAGCCAGAGGTGATGGCAGCCTGGACTGGGACATCTCTCCCAGAGCTCAGCCTGGTTCTGAAAGCAAAATCACAAAATTCAGTGAACCAGGGGGGTGATTACTCAGGCAACTGCCCTGAGCTGAAGGCCAAGCTGTCCCCTCCTCACTCCTACCCAAGGAAGTTAACACTAGAGCAAGCTTGGGTTCCTCTGCCTTCAGACCTCCAACTGCAACACAGACACAGCCAGAAAGTCTCCAAACCTGTGGGCAGGTGAGCAGAGCTCGATTTATGGCCCACTGAGGCCACATCATTTTTATGAACTCCAGCCAGCGCTTCAAGGTTCCTGGTTCCTGCATTCCTGACCACGTGGATTTGGCGCTGCTGGCAGAGCCAAGGTTTGCAGTTGCTGAGGGACAGGGATCAGCCTGAAAATTACCCTTTAGTCCGAACTACAGGAACAGAGGCATTAACAGGGTGTCAGAAATTTCACAGCTCCCCTGAACAATGCCTTCCCACATTTCACTGCACTGAAGTGAAATGCACTGAAGTGAAAGCTATCTATTTTCCTAGATATCCAAACCAGATCTGCTCTGCAGTTTAAGTGTAGTTTGGTCTCATCATTCCNCCCCCACGAGAGTGAAAGAATAAATCAATCATCCTTCCTAAACAACAGCTTTTATGTTCTGAGAAACCATGACATCCCCCTCCCTCCCCCATCCATACTGCCTTGTCTAGATTAAATGCACCTGATTTCTTCAGCCTCTCCTCAGAGGTCATGTTTTCTAAAGCTCTGACAATTAGTGCTGCTCTCCTCTGGCCTTTTGCCAATTTGTCTACATCTCTATTTTGAAGCCTGGTATCCACAAACCAGCCACTGGAGCAACGTCACACTCGTACAGACAAAAGAAAAACCAACCTCCTCTGTACAGAATCCTCCTAAAACCACAGGAACATCTGCAGACCTGCTGCACCCATCCTGGGAGCTGCTCGCTGTGTGTAGGAGGTTAGAGATGGCAAAGGGGCAGCTGAGCTCCTGCCATGGGAGTGCATCGTGTGCAGCAGGAGGGAGCGCAGCCCTGTCTCTTCTGGACAAGAGGAGAAATTGTTCAAGACAGCTTTGTGCATGAGCCTCAGCATTCCCTGCTTGCACCCTGCCTGTGGCATCACCAGCCTCTGAGATCCCTGCAGCAGCACGAAAGCTGCTTTTAGGTCTTCTGCTGAATAAACAAAGCCAACCAGAGAAAAATTAGAAGCTTTAGTTACTAAACCTACATCTAGAACAGGTCTGTGCCTCACCCTGCAATGGTAAATACCCACAGGCAGGAGATTCCATCCATGCAACACCCTGCTCCTCGCTCCAAACCCTCCAGAAGCTGAAGGGCAGCCCCAAAACAGCCAGTCCCAGACAAGGTGGCCCTGCACTGTCTGGTGGGAGGCAGGAAGACAGCCAGGTTTGATGATGAAGGACCCTCACACCACAGAGCATCTCTTGCATCTCCAGTGAGCCCCTCACCCACCAGGACCAGCACCGGGGGCAATCTCGGTCTCCCCACAGGCACCACCAGCACACAGGCTGGATTCCACCACCAGGACCTCTCCCTTCAGCCTTCACTCCACGCTCCTGAGCGAGGCAGGAGCGTTCAGCATCTACTCGTTCTCTCTGCAGAAAATGTCTCACCCGGGCTGCTGCCTCTGCTTTGTTCCCAGCCCTGAACCTCGGGGCAGCCTTGGCTTTGTGTTTACAGCTCAGACCCGGGGCCCACGTCACGGCTACGTGCAGCCATGGGTTGGTTACACAAGGCCTGACAGCCGTGGCTGAGGTGGGAGCCCAGAGCTCTCAGGTAACTGGAGGTGCAGAAAGGGACACGTCCAGCACTGGGCTTGTCGCTGGCTGAGGAGCTGCTGCCAGCCTGAAAACATTCATCCTCTTCATAAATCTCCTTCTGGCCCTCCCAAAACAGATAGCCTTGAATCATTTTTGGCTGATGGACTAATTAGTCCTGCGCCGTAGTTATTTTTTTTTTTTTTTGAAGCCACCCAAAAGATAACTCAGGGGCCAGGCTGCTGTCAGGACACTCAGATTTACTACACTCCAGCGCAGGCAGGATGGAAACGCTCCTGGGTTTTCAGCACACGGGGAGATTGCGAGAGGAGTTCACAAATTGCTGTCTGCATAATAGCTGTGCTTACAGATCTCAGGACTGAGGCTCTGCTACAGCACCCAGGGAACGTCTAAAAGATGCCAGCCCAGCAGGCGACACAAGCCAAATCACAAAGAAGTTTCCCAACACTGATTTTCCTCTTCCTTTCCTTTTATTTTAGCTTATGTACAGCATCAAGCACAAACTCAGTTTAGTGTTAACGTTGCTTGAGGAACAAGAAAAGTTGACCATGTATCATGAAAGCAGAAATGTTCTGGGAACCACTTTCATCCAGCATCTCTGATTTGCAGTGACATCTAGAAGCAGCGAGTTCAGCGGGGTCCCTTAAGAACCTACTCAAACTTTTCCAATAAAAATCTAAGTTTAAACATCCACTTAACACTTTCCAATCCTTTTCCCACTTGTTTTTCTTTTTTCCACTCTTATTTCCATGATCTCTCTCCCATTCACAGCCAGTGCTGTGCATTCCTTTTGCCAGGTTTAGCACCACAGCCAGAAACACCAAACACATTCAGAGGCTGATACTGAAGCTCTCCCTCCACTCCCAGCAGGTCACCCCATGGAATCTCTTGGATTTAAAAGGGCAAAGCCCTCCATGGCTTTACACTTTTGGGCACTGTTATACATCACCAGAAGGAGAGATGGTCTCAAGGCTAGTCAGCAAATCTGGCATTGGCTTTTTTGCCTGGGGGGGGAACAGGTTTTCTTAGGGATTTGTCCCTGCTGAGGAATCTCTCTGTGGGATTTTGGATCTAAAAGACGAGGCCCTGACCTCCAGGGTGTCTGGGGATGTCAATGCCTGCTCTTCCCCATGGATTCATGGTTCTGCAGGGGCAGGAAGGATATCCACCACCACTGGTTCCCATGGAGATTGCAGCTGCTCTCCAAGCAGGTCTGGAAGAAAACAGTTTCTTGGGTATGACAGGTCTCCTATGTTTTCCCATTCTCCTTTAGGGAATGCTTTGCCCTTTTTACAGCACCGAGCCCATGCACAGAATGAGATTTTGCCTAGCCCTGGTGTGGTTTCCATCCATCTACACCACACCAGGCACACTCTGGGCGAGGAGGATAATGAGGATTTCCAGCCTGTGTCGTTCTCCTCTCCTGGCATCCTGGCATTGTCACCTCATGCAGTCGGACAGCTGAACTTGAAATATTTATTTAAGAAAGGGGAATATGGCATAAGGGGAATAAGGAAAATGGCAAGTTGCAGGAAGCTCTCACCAGGATGGTGAAATCAAGGACATCACAAAGGTAGAATGGAACATCTAAGGAAGGGTACAACCACAGCACAGCTCCTGGGCAGGCCTTTGGAATATCCAAACCTGAACACGGTGCAAGCAATGAGCTCCTGTTCAGTGAGGAGCCAGAGCCACAGCCCTTGCAGGGCAGGCAGAGCTGACCTCTGCTCCTGCCAGCACTGCTCTTTGCAAGCACAGGTTAGCCTGGATAACAGCAGCCACAGCCACAGCCTGTTGTCACATGAAGTCTCCCTGTGGATCTGAACAGTCACAGAACATTTTCTCCAGCAAACTGTGCCTGCTCCTGAGGCAGTGCTGAGGGATCCTTCCGGGGGAACTGTGCTTTGCCAGGGCAGATGTGGCACCCGTGCTGTGACTGTTCCAGGGGAAGCAGAGGGCTAAGGAGCACAATCTGTGAGGCACAGTGGATCACCTAATCTATCTCCTGGGTATTTTTAATGGATTAGTAGGTATTAGAGTGGGATATTGCAAATATCCCATGGAAATTTGGAAGGGAGAGAGAACAATCAGCCGGCTGCAAAAACAGTGTAAAGGTTGTCCCAGAGGGATTGAAGGATTACAGAGGAAGCTAAATCAAGGTTGATTTTAAAAGATGGTGGTAGACAGCTACCCGAGCTGAATGAAAACAAGGTCTCAAATGTACAGGCTTAAAAATGGAACAAGAGAGTAGACACCAAGCCTGACAGCATCTGGACTGCCAGTGGACCCAGCCCAGCAGAGCACCTGTACACGCACACACAGAGGGCTCTCAGCACTAACAAAAAGTTACTGACTACTGAGAACATCATCTGTTCTTGGAAGAGGCCTAGGTCAATGTTCAGGAGATAGATTTTTAAAGCCGTTTCATCCTCAGTGATGAAAACAGTCTTCCAACAGCTTCTGCTTGTGAATCTCTTGCCCAGGCGATGCACGTTTGGAAAGGTCACAGCAAAGAGGAAAATAAGTTCTCAGATTTGTCAAGCTCTAATTTAGAGGCACACAACTGCATCACCTCACCAGAACTGACCATCATCAACCTGGCACTGGCCAGTGGGTCCAAGCAATCATCTCTTTAAGAGCAACTTCACCCAGAGGACTGAGTGCCAGCTCCCATCCACCCCTGGCAGTGCCCAGCTGAGACAGCAGCCAGCCTGCTGTGCAGGGATGCCACTGTCCCTGGATTCTTTGTTGGAGCAGGGGCACTGCACAAGGTGGATCCAGACCTGACCCTTGGGAGATGAAGGCAGCGCTCCATCCTCCTGGAGGATGGGTCACCTGCCCTCCCTGTGTCCCCCAGGGCACCCACACATCTCCCAAGGTGACCTCCTGGAGGATGGGTCACCTGCCCTCCCTGTGTCCCCCAGGGCACCCACACAGGTCAGCCCCGAGGCTTTGCAGTCTGCAGGGCACACACTTGGTGCTCCCCTGTTGGATCCCTCCCTGCAGAGCTGGCACTGTGGAACACCACGTTTCCCCGTGTTTACACTGAGCAAATCCCAGGAGAGCAGAGACACTGAGCATCCCAGGTCCCTCCAGCTCTCCTCCACCAGCAGTAGTAGCAGGAGGACAGCGGGGCTTGCCAAGCAAGTGCCTGTCGTAGACTGACAGCAAAGGAACACAAGCCAGGCTTCTTCTCCCCAGCAGCAGCGTGAAGCTTTGTGCCCACGCTGATCAGCCACCCCCACATCGCTCCACCTGAGAAGACTTCCCTCCTACCCCTGTCAGGATCCTGGCAGGCAACTGCATCTCTCCAGAGCAGCCCTGGGCCACAGCTCTGCCTGCCTGGGAAGCTCTGCTGGGCTCAGGAATAGTCCCGGCCTTTTGCTTTCACTCAGGCCCTCAGAGCTCCTGTCTGCCTCATCTCCCAGAGCCAGCCAGGGCACTGCCAGAGCCTCTGCTCCTCCAGCTGGGGCAGGCTCAGAAGCCTTTGGCACCCTCCTGCTCCTCCTTTCCCAGCCCAGCACCTCCTTTTGAAGGGGGCAGCCCTTCAGAAAGGATTGCACACAGACACGAGATATTCCAAACCCCTGGGTGCACAGGTAAGCAGAGTGTTTAACCATGTACCAGAACACACTCACCACAGGCAGCTGCCCCATATCCAGCTCCCCAGGGCAGCCTCTGAGCAGACCAACCCCCAGGACTCATCACAGCCTCAAAAACACCCTGAACAATGCCAAATGCTCAATTTCTGTACCAGTTCTGATGCTACAAGTTCCACAGAGGCACACAGGTTTGAAAGCAGGTTTAGGGCTGAATCCCAAGCACTGGCATCCCTCCCCCAGCATCAGAACACTCCTTGCAGAGCCAGGAGGTAGGAGTGCAGCAAAATACCTGGAAAACCACAGCACCACCCTCCTCTTCACAGCCAAACCACCCCCAATGGCAGGGGTGGTGCTGCTATATNTCTGCACACAGCAGGGACACAAAACAAATCCTTCTCCTGCTGCACACCAAGGACAACTTTCAGGCCCAAAAGCACAAACAAGGGTGGCTGAAGGGAGGAACAAGAAGGATGGGACCTCACAACCTGCAGCTGGAATTGGACAATTAAACCCCAACATGCAAATGAACCAAAACTTATCAAAGTGTGAGACCTGGTGACAGGTCAGTCATTTTGTGACCATTTTGGGTCCACCTTGGGTGTAGCCCTGGCCAGGCTCTCGTCCTGCCCAAGCTGTACCCTAGAGGCCTTTTAATAAATATCTGCTTTATTCTCCAGCTCTGTCCAGTCTCTGTTCCAGCTCAGCCTTCCCAAGGCATCACAGCCACTCCCTCCCCCCACAGGACACTCCACACCCTCAGGCTGAGTTTCCAGGACACCCCATTTAGCAGTTTTCATTCAGTGAGGTCATTTAGCACTTTTCCCTGCCTGGCAGCTGGGGAAGTTTCTCCCAAGCTGCCCATTGGGATGTCTCGTTTCTCACCTGCCCACTCAGGGCACAGAGGTGCTGACCCAGCTTTGCAGTGCTGGGGCTGCCCCGGCACGTGAGCAATGGATGTTTCCTCCATGGAGGAGCCTCTCGCTTGTGTGCCCTGGAAATGTCCTCCCCCAAATCAGCTGCAGACCTGGCCTGCAGGAAATGACCTGTCTGGGAAAAAACGCTTTCACACGTTGTTACCAAACCCTGAGCCGTCTAATCCCCTGAGCCTCAAATGAGCTGAGCCAAATTAATTTAAATGGGTTAACACAAGCTCCTCTGTTCACATCAGATCTGTTTCTCTGTCTTAGAAGTGTTTGTAACAACAACAAAATACCTGGAGTTGTCATTTTTTTATCAAAGTGACAACAACAAGGTGTTTTCTCTTTTTTCCTCCCTGTTTTCAATTTTTTTGTGTGTGTGTGAGTTAGTCACACCTCCTCATCGCTGTTTACAGACTCTTGTCGCTAAAGGATGTAACTCCTGGATTGGATCCAGTTGGACATCCCCAGCATGTGGGGAAAACAACAATGGAAGAAGATTGGCCAGCTTGGGACCTGGTGCTAAACTTGCACCATGCCCAAGGTTTATGCTCAGGGGCAGTCAGGACAATTTACAGGACAAGTATTGAAACAATGGAGTGAGTCAGGCCTGGAAATATCATTCCATTCACATTAAATTCATATCTCAGTTAGGAATCACGAGAAACGAAGCACACGCATAAAAACAAGCCTCCCCCTTTCCAAATGCCACCCATGGGATGAGAAGTTTTTATCGCTCAGTTTCTGAGGCTCTTGGGTGTGCTTTGTTCAGGTGCCCTTTCTCCACAGCCTGAAGACAGGGAAGATCTTAGGAAATCCAGTGTTAACCAAAAATTGCAAGAGTTTAGTAGGAAAAAGGATTTTGAGATGTTCACTTATGAAATATTGCCCCCAGTGCTGGTGTTTCCATTATTTCAGTAAAGACTGGATTTGCAATAATGTCCGGGACAAAAGTTGCCTTTTAGCCCAGAACCTCTTTATTAAGACATAAAACTAAGTCTCATTTGCTCACCAAAATAATTGCTTTCACTCAGGATGCATGGATGAGTGAATCTTGCAGAGCTTTTACATATATATTCATCTCCAGCAATTCATCAACACAATAAGCACACATTATTAACTTGAGTACTCATCAATTTCTTTTTTCTGGAGCTTCAAATACTAGCAAGGAGCTAGTGTGCAATAGGGAAGAAAAACATGTAGGGGAACTTGTGATAAATGTTCTATTTTTGCTGTGAAAGGAGGATAAGAAGAGGAATTCAGCTCATAGCCTACCCTCTCCCTCACTTCCAAAAATTTCCTGCCAAGCTGAGATCCTTCTCCAGAGGCCAGGAGAGTGGGCTTTCCTGCAGGCCCTCTCCAGGTGACACCTGTGACCTGGATCATCCAGGATCATCCTCTCCTGGCCTGACAGCTTCTGCTCTTACACCCAGAGCTTTGCCACTGCCACGGGCACCCCCTTTTTTAATGTATCACCCACTGGACTGCCCAGTGCAGCCCTTGGACGTGGCTTTTACCCTGGCACAAGGTTCCCCCTGCCTGGAGACATCAGCTGCTGTGGGTCACCAGCACCAAGCTCCTCAAAGGGTGCAGGAATCGTCTCACAGGGTGTAAGGGAACAGCAGGAAGTGCTCCAGGTGGCTGAGGGGATGTTCTCCAGCCCAGGAGAGCGGAGGTGTGATGGAGCAGAGAGGAGCTGAGAGCAGGAGGGCAGGGAATGGGAAGGAGGAAGGCCAAGATATTGCTGCAGAGGGGTTTGGATATCTCAAATGAGGGTGACGAGAGCTGGGAAGGCTTTTCTGTCATTATAGGACATGAAAGAAAGATGAGAGACTCCGAATATTTCAGAAGGCAAAGAGCATAGAAAAAAGGCTTTATTGTCTAATCCTTACTACCTTTTATAAGGTGTTCCCATACAGACTTAACACGGTTGGTGAATAGGAACGACACCTCTCTAATGCCATGGGTTAAACCAGAGAAACAGCAAAACTCCACCTGGACAAGGATTGTTTTGAGAAAGGAGAGTTGTTTGCCAAGATTGTTTTGAGAAGAAGGTTTCTTGAGAAATTTTTCCTTGGGAAAAAGTCAGCAGCTGCCAGCAGGCTGAAATCTCTCAGGCCCAGAAATATCAGGCTCACATATCAGGTCTGGGTGTCCCCTCCTGCCAACAGCCCCTGGGGCATTCGCTGCAGAAACCCAAGAGTGAAAGCTGGAAGCAGTGCAGGACACCCTGCCCGGTTTTCCTACTCCATGTGTATGATCATACACAGTAAATATATTTTCTGCCACGTGTAGTGGGTCATTAAACATTTTGCCAATGGTCGAATTTACAGAATTTCAGGTTTTCTTGGAAAGGGTGCTGAGAAAAGTTCTGCTTCATCCATCAGAAGGGGATCTATTTGTGAACAAGATTAATGCCCATTAATTAAGAGCCTTTCCTATGGCTATACCATGACATTTCTCTGCAGCACAAAGTGGGCCCACCTGCCTGTTCCCTGTGGGGATTCCACAGGACACCACAGCTGGAGGAGAGGTCCCAGACTGGTGACCAAGCAATGGCCCAGAGCTCAGGAGGTGCTTAGGACTGTTCTCACAAATAAAGAGAACGGCAGGAAGCAGAGCTTCCTACTGCCATCCTTGGTGCTGCTGTGGGGTTTTGGCATCAGCCCCAAAAATCTTCCCCCTTTAGGTGTCCCCGAGGTGTAAAATGGCCCCAGTGGTGGCCTGTCCTCCCCCAGGTGGTGGGGAAGATTTGTTGGTCAATATTTTCACAGCACAGGAGCCTTGCTGGTATCTGTCACACAGAGCCCCTCATACCACCCCGAGAACAAATTATATTTGTGTGTACTCAACATCACATCCAGCTCATCCCTGACTTGAGAATCCTTTTTGGCGAGTGATGATGTCCAGGGCAGAGAGAGCACAGCTTGATTTCCAGAGCCCAGGCTGAGCTGGCAGACCTGGCAGGTAGAAATATCTTGTTTTGACTGGTAAACTGAGCAAGTTTGACATGGAAACCACTGAGGGAGAATAAATATGGAACAACAAGATGTAATTTTACAGAGTCTCTCCTCTCTAGAACTACACTGGGAGCCATCCCAGAGCTGAACTAAGAGGTCCTGAGGTCTAGGGAGGGGAATTCTGGGCACAGAGGGTTGGGCTGAGGCTCACCCCTGTCACAAGCACAATTATTTAACAGCACTATTCCTGCAGGACTGCAAAGAACAGGAGAAACAGGAAGGGGAGGGGGGAAAGATCAGAGGGAAAAAAGAGTTTTTAGCTGTGACACAGAACTGGGGATAAATGCCACAAAACAGCCTATAGGAACGGTGTGATCAGTGCTTCCCAAGCCAGGCTGAAATTCCTGCTCTGCTCAAAGCAAACAGAGGTGCTCCCACATCCCAGGGGGAAGGGAGAGGAGCTCTGCTTCCTTCCATCTCATGGGAACAGGATCAATCCCTGGATCTCCGGAAAACTCGTTTAACTGACTGTTAAATCTGTGCTATTGGGCTCCACCATCCAACCTTGCCCTTTCTCACACGGGAGATGTGAAGTCCTCTGAAAGACCTTGTGCCTTCATTAAACACATCTTTTGTCTCGTCCCTGTTTCTGGTCATGCTTTAACAAGTGCATGATACTTGACATGAAATATCGAGATATAAAAACCTCCAGCAAGGGCTCTCTGCAAGAATGGATTTTACAGACCAAACACTGCCAGTACCACCAAAAAACCCCTCTTACATCCAGCCAGTCTGACACTGTAGCAGCCTCCAACTCCTTTTCTTTGAACCAGACATAGGTGAGAAAAGTGACATGAACACACAGAGCCTCTTTCACACAGCATTAAAACCACAGCACATTCCTTGGCTTTTCTATTTCGTGTTACATGGATTAAAAACACTTCTCTGCCTAACTGGGATACTGGGAGTCTTAGGAGATGAACAATGCAGGTATGTAAAGCTGCTCTGATGAACAGCTCCAGGGTGGTGGGAATATATTTTGAGTAATCAAAAGGACTTCTACTAATGGATTTTACACTCCTTTCACATTTTGCTTTCAGTGGCAGCCCCTCGAAGGCAAGTTTACTGGCAGGAATAATCTCAGAAATGGTGAGTGTTACGTAGATGTTTGTCAGGGAGGAACATGGGTCCAGGTGATGTGGCAATCCTCCTCCAGACTGGCTATAAACAACAATCTGCTTTCAGTCAGTTAATTAATTAAGAAGCACTGGAATTATTCTGCTAACCAGCAACTCGAATGCATTGCTTCTTTATGTAAAAAAAAAAATCTATGACTAAGGGTGGAGGCAAAATTCCTGGAATAAAAGCTTAGTTAAAACGATGATGTCATCTTGGTTTTAAGAGAGATCTCTGAGGGGTCGTTGCCAGCCCAGTGCCCTGCCATGGACTGGAAGAGCAGCTGCGTCAGGGCCTGAGCAGAGCTGCAGGGAGAGACTGCACCAGGCAAGGGGGAAAAGGAAGGAGAAGGGCAACCTGATGCATTTATCCCACACAGGCTTGGGCACAAGCATGAGAATCAGCACCTCCTCCAGCTCCAGTGGAAGCACACTGGAATGCACGACAGCAAAACTTCATGTTCCCCACTGGACACCAAGTCCTGAAAAGCAGGCACAGCCCTGTGGCAGGCACAAAGCTTGCTCAGAAACACAAGGCCAGTTTTGGGCTGACGCTCAGGGGAACTCATCTCCATTGCTGTCTTCTCCCAAAACTGCCTCCACTGCTCTGTGCCAGGCATTCCTGTCTGGGAAGGAGGATAATGAGAGTGGCCACACATGAATGCACAAGGGTGCTCCATGTGCAGCAAGAGGTTCACAAGCTCTGTCACACTGGAGGAAGGGCCTGGTCTAATATCCTAAGATATTATTGCCCTCAAGAGCAAAATTGTGAGGAAAACAAAATGGATGAAGGTTAGGTGGAAGGATGCCCACTGCTGAGTGGATGTCATGGAGCCAGTTCTTAATTAAACTGTCCCCAGCATCCTTCTCATTCCTTTTCCTTGATTGATAGAGGATGGATTTACAGGAGGGCAGTGCTGACAGAGGGGTCCCTGCCCGCCCTGCAGTGAGTGAGGGGGAGTCCACAGGAAAGGGAAAATGGAAAATGTTTTTGTGGCTGAGCCTTGTTCTTCAGGACTGGATGTGTCGCAGGGTTCCTGTGTGCTCTGTCCTGCCTGCAGCTCAGGGATTTTGGTGAACTCTGTGTGTCTCTCTCTCGGGGCACTGGGGCTGAGTGCTCACAGCTGTGGCTGAAATCAATAGGAGCTGTGCTCCAAACAGGCTCCAGTGCTGCTGAGCATCCTGGAAAATCCCACCTTCACTGGGCACCCCTCAGCAGGGGACACCTTGGGCTTCTCGGGGGAGAGGTGTGAACACGCTCCTGCTGTCCTGGTGTGCTTGGCAGCAGGCATAAAAACAGCTGATGCCGTGTGGAGAGCAGGTCTGAGCACAAACCAGCCAGGAAAGAACAAATCCAAGGTGGGCTTTGGGTGCTCAGTCCCAGGCTTTGCATCAGACAATCACCTCAGCCCACCCTAATCACCTGCTGGGGCCACCTCAGCTGTCCTCACTGCCATGCCCTCAGCCTGTCCCCCTCCGGAGTGAAGGGAAGGAGAAAAATCAGCTCCATGTGTAAATGGCATCTTGGTGTGCTCCGTGGGGCTGCTCAGGAGGAAGCAACCCTTGGACCTTTCCTCCTGATGTACCCTCTGGAGGGGACCAAATATAGATCCCCGGAGAAACCCCAATTCTGGCTTTTTCTGAAGCCTTGTGTGTCTGACTTTACAGCCTCCAAGTCCTTTTGGCAGCATGTATTCCGTATAAAAAGAGCAAAGTGAAAAAAATAGAAATCCCATCATGTGGCAATGTGTTAACATCCACATATGTCCCAAGAAGGACGGGATCCTTTCATTTCCTGCCACTTCAGTTAATGAAGTAAGACACAACAGCAGGAGGTTGTCATCTTCCTTCTGGATTAGCCCTAGAGAGGATGTGACCCATGGTCTGGAGCCAGAAGTCACGTAAACTGGGGAGGAGGTGAGGGCTGCACAGCTGCAGCCAGTTTTGCTGACCAAGAATGGCCTTTTCTTAATGCTCTTTATTCAGGAAGGAAAGTGGGATTACTGACAGCCCTAGCAGGTATCCACCTTTCCTTTGGCCTTGAGTGACACTGGGGTTTACAGACTTCCCTGACAGCTTCTGTCTCTGCTTCCTCAATTAACTCCTTTCCCCAGCCTGATCCATAATTACCCCTCTGCTTTCAAACCCCAGAGCTGCTCTTCTGCCCAGCCACAGCATGGGGACAGAAGGGTGACATTTCCAGGCTCTGTGAAGTGCAGCATTTCAGGTTCACCCCGTGCCCAACTCTGGGCAAGCCCTCCTGCGGGCAGGGAAGGAGCTGTCCCTGGTGGGATCAGATCCTTCCTGCCAAATCTCAATTCCCTGCCCCAAAAGAGCTGGCTCGAGGCCTCTCAGAAGAAAAAGAAAAATTGGATCTGGCTGCTCTGAGATTTAAACAGATTTTTTTTGCCACAGAAGAGGGGAAAGCTGAGCACTAAAGCCTAGGAAGGCAGGTGAGCAGCTCCCGTGGCCCCCCAGACAGGCAGCACAGGACACTGTGCTCTTCCAGCCCCACACCCTGGTCCTCCTGCATCTGCACCACTGCTCTGAGGGGCTGCCCCGGCACCAGAGGCAGCGGGGACACAGCCCTTGTGCCAGCCAGGTGGCTGGTGGCCCCGGGGACCTGCCTGCTCCACATGCACAGGGACCAGCCCTGCAGTAGGTGCCGCCGGTTTCATCCCCCCACATTTTAGGACAGGAATAAAAACCCAGCACATACACGTTTTGGCTTGTTCTCAGAAACTTCTGAATCATTTTTCCTAAAATTTCCCCCCTCCCCTTCAAATATCCAAAGCAAGCTGGCTGCCTGGAAAAAAAAAACACCTCCCGACGTGCAGTGGAAAACAGGGAGGTTTTCAGGGAGGCTTTAACAGTACCACCAGCCTTGACCATGGAAGAAACCAAATTCCCATTCCTTCCAGCACAGGACCACTAAGAGCAGCTGTTTCCCAGGCGTGGAGCAGGGAAATAACACAAGCCCCCATCCACTGCTGCATCTTGTGCCAGCCAGTGCAGCCCCTCAGCCCCGCCGGTTTCGGAGCCCTGAACCACTTACGATGCTTCACTGCAACACTTTATGCATCAGCAATCATTTATTTTTACAATTCTGGCTTTCAAGCGATGCTGTTACACAGGGAAAGGCTGAGGATTTCACCCCCAGCTCCACTGAATTTGGAATAAACAGGACATGGGAGCAGGGCCGGGTGCCCAGGAGGGCGGAGGTGTGATGGAGCAGAGAGGAGCTGAGAGCAGGAGGGGCAGGGGACGGGAAGGAGGAAGGCCAAGATATTGCTGCAAAGAGGGGGTTGGATATCCCAGATGAGGGTGATGAGAGCTGGGAAGCCTCATCCATGACACAAAGCAGATGAGGAGCAGGACACAGGCTCATTCCAACCCCAGACCCCTCAAGTGCTCGTTTTCATTAGGGAACTTGGAATTAAAAAGGGGGCAGGGAAAGCTGCTGAATCCACAGGCATGAAAACCCAGGATTCACTGTGCAACCCCAAGGGCTTCAGGGTCATTCTGTTTTCAGCAGGCATTTCCAGAGCCTTGCACACTCCCCAGGAGAACCCCAGGCACCCTGCACTCCAGGAGGGCTGGCAGTGAGGAGCAGAGAGTGCCCTCACCTTGCTTTTGGCTACCAAGACCTGCAAATGATGCTGGAAAACCATCAAGAGCCATCTGCTCGGAACTCTTGTAAAGTTTTGGGCTGGGAACATTGCACCAACAGAGAGCAGCTGAGTCACTGAGCTCAAGTGGGATCTTCCTGCCATTCCTTCATTGCCTTCTCTACCCTGGGGCAAATATGATCTTAGTTTGCTTTCTTTCCCCCTTTTTTTTTTTCCTTTTTTTTTTCTCCTGTGGAGCTAATGCTTCTGAAAGTGAGTGGCTAAGAGCACTTAGAAGAGCCGGGGTGCTGCTCTGAAAGCTCCCTGCCCATGGCTCTGCAATGATTCCCAGACATTATCTGCAGCATCCCCTGCTCACCCAGTCCTAAACCTGGGAACATCCCGCTTGCCTCCTGGTGTAATTAGTGTGCTACATAAATCACCCCCAGAGTGTCCATCCCTCAGGGCCAGCCCGATGCCACCCACCTGGGATTTGATGTCCCTGTGAGAACGCTGTGCTGTCCCAAAGCCCAAAACCCTCTCTCTGCCTGGTTGCTGGTCTTGCAGTACCAGCACAAGGATCTCCCTCTTTGCTGTGTCCTGCTCCTCCCTGCAGACCCTCCTGAAAGCTGCCCCAGATCCCTTCCACAGCCCTGGCCAGACCCTTTAGACTTGTTTTTGATGATCCCTCCTGTTCCCTCAGCCCCAGGCCCTCTCCTGTAGCAGCTCTGTGGTCCCTGCACTGTCCCACATCTCTCCAACATGGTGTGACACTCCAGGCCTTGGGGACAATCCCTCAGGCTGCTCCCACCTAACCAGCCTGGCTTTCCAATGGAGATGCTCCCAGATTTTTCCATCCTCTCCACACGGCTCCAGCTNAAAAAAAAAAAAAAAAAAAAAAAAGAGGACTGGGAAGGCAGGAGTTGTGTTTGGACCTGTGGAAGCACCACATCCTGGGCAGGGTGGGGGTGCTGGGATGAGCCTTGGGGTGTTTCAGAAAGATTGTGAGGGGCAAGAACTGCCTCACCATGGTACATGGGAACAGGTTCTTCCACGTGTCTTCATGTCCAAAGGATCCCAGTTCCTCCTGCTCCACAGGCAGGAGTGAATGGAGGAGCCACCCCAGGACATGGAGGGACACCGTCCGCAAGGCTGAGAGGGTGGGGACAGTCGGGGTGACTGTCACCGGTGGATGGCAAGAAGGAAACAACTCTGCTGCAGGAGGAAAACGTGGGGAAAGCAGGCAGGAAAGAGCAGGGAAAGGAGGAGGGGAAGCCAGACTGGTTCATCACGTTTGTGGGTCGCATTTCTCACATGGGAATCTGTCTGGGAAGGGCCTTGCTGTGCCCACACCTCCAGGGAACCCAGCACTGGCTGCTGGGACCTTCCTGCCCCCAGTGCCTCATCCTTGAGCCACAGAGAGCCAAAGGCTCTGGCTTTAGAGGCACAGCTCACCCTGGTTCGTGGGCAGCTGAGCGGCAGCTGCTTTGCTCCAGCCCTCTCCACTGGGGGAGGCCTGTCCAGCCAGACCCCCTGGTCACCCTTGGCCAGCCCTGAGACAGCTCCATGACATTCCCTAAGGGCACAGGGCTCCCGGCAGGACCTGCCACCCCTCTGAGGTGGCACCTTGGTCATTCCCAGCTCACCCCAGCTGGGTGGTGGCATCACCTTTCCCCTGCAGAGAGGGCTCACACCCTTTGTGCCCGGCTGGAAGGCAGAGGAGGGGTGGCAGGACAGCCCGGAAAGAGCACAGGGCAGCCCAGGAGAACAGCCCAGCCCTCAGGATACTGGAGCTGGAGCTCAGTCCAGCCCCACACGTCCCTGGGAGACAGCAGGGCTGCACACACACAGCTCCCGGGGCTTTGCCCAAGCCGTGCCTTTTCCATAGAATCACAAAACAACCAGAGCAGGAAAGGACCCACAAGGATCATCCAGTCCAACTCCTGATCCTGCCCAGGACACCCCAACAACCCCAGCCTGGTGCCTGAGAGCATTGTGCAAATGTTCCTGGAGCTCTGGCAGCCCTGGGGAGCCTATTCCAGATTCCAATCACCCTCTGGGGAAAGAACCTTTTCCTAATATCCAACCTGAGCCTCCCCTGACACAACTTCATGCTGCTCCTGTGGGTCCTATGGCTGTGGCAGCTGAACACAGCTCACTGGGGAGAACTTCCCCCTCTCCACAGCGGGACTGTGGATGGACTGGGACCCACGCAGGGCTAGACACCTCCTGGCATGATCCCACTGGATTTCACCTGGAAATGGGTTTGATCCCAAACCCCAGACAACTAGTGAGCTCTGGGTACAGCAGTGGTACCAGGAAACTTCCCCCCTCTCCCCTGGCCTTATAACCCCAACGGTCTCCAGCTTCCAGACGCTTGTGTCAGCCCAGCTGGAAATGCTGCAGGAATTTTGCCTGGGTAAGCTTGTCCTTGGGGGAGGGAGCCAGGGGTGCTGATAGTTTGGGCATCCCTGCACCATGAGCACCAAGGTGCTCCCCACCAGGACCTTGCTCTCATGAGCAAAGGGAAGGACAAGAAAGGGTGAAGGACAACAGTGAGGCAGCTACAGGGAAGGGGGTTATGGTCATAATTCTATTTCTTTGCTCGAGTGAAGAGAAATGCAGCTTGCACTGTGGAAATTCAGAGTAAAATCAAATCAAACGCCATGGCTGCCCAGCCCCATCCATCCTGCAGCCCGGGAGGACGCAGTGCCTGCCTCGCCCAGCCCCAGCAGCACACAGACCCGGCAGGATCAGCACAGCCCTGCTCTGAAGGAAGGGCTGTCCTGGATGCCCTGGGGACCTGGAATGAGGAAACAAAACCCGCTGGACCCCCAGCCCACGGCTCCCTGTGCTCCGTGACTCTGCAGAGCCAGCTCACCTCCTGCTTCCCTGTATCACAGTCACTGCCACGGCTTTGCACCCTGCTTCTCTTCCAGTTTTATGTCATCCCCACGCTTCTCCCCCTCATAAAATGTGACTGCGCCAATTTCCATGGTCAGGGCTGGCCAGGTAACAGGGGCATTTCATGTTTGCCCGGCAGAGCCTTTCAATCAAAGGCAGCCATATCCCACGTCCAAAGGAGAGAGGGAAGATTTGGAAGCCCTGTTTGCCTGCAGAATGCTGCATGCAAAGTGTCTCCCCACTGCACTGGCTGACCTCCTGAGCACTACAGAGGGACGGGCATCATCTCCCCCACCCCAGAGCCCTCCCTGAGGCCAGGCTCCAGCAGCTTTTGCTGCCACCTGAAAGCCCCTGCTCCACCACAGGGTAGAACAAGGAGATGAGGGCGGTGGGGATGGTGTTTGTGGGTATGGAGGGGTGGTCAGTGCATGGGGCAGGGCTGGGTGAAGTGCAGGGAAATCAGAGGTTTTGAGGGGAGACAGGTTTGGTCGTGGGAAGCAGAGATACACTGGGGTGCCCTCAAAACCTGATGAAATCATGAGGATATTCCTCCACTCCCATCTTCTAGGAACTATGGATCAGCCCTGTTGGGAGAAAACTGCTCCCTTGAACCACTAAATAATTGTCCCTGGCCTCTCCTCCCCCTGAGAGCACAGGCATGAGCCTGTTTCCCATCAGTCCTACGGACAGGGACACCCTGACTACGTGTAGTAGTCCTGCTGTGGGCTGAGCATCCCCCAGCCCCACGCATCTCCTCATGAGGAGGAAATAGGAAATCACCCAGAAAAGATTTAAAACAGCCAAACTCGGCAGGCTGAGCTCAGAAGTCCTCAAATCCCCCTCCCTGCTTTTCCAGTGCCTGCTCCTCTCCAGGAAGTGGACATCAACTGGACCTGGGAACACGACAGTGCCCAAAGATTTTCCATATTTCATCTCCACCAGGCCCTTGTGATTCTCCTGTTTGCTCACAGGACCCAAGGGAGGAATTGAAGATCCTTGCACCTCCTCCTGAATGGCAGTCAGGCCACCAGCTCCCCAGGGAATATTTTATGCCTCACTGTTGCTGAGGGAGCAGCTTTGCAGGCCAACCAACAGCCCCACCAGCAATCACCTCGACCCTCTGCAGGGAAAAGAGCCAAAATATCTGGCATTGGGAGCAGAAATGGAGGAGGGATGGCTTGTTGTCTGTGATGGAGGAAAGCTTCTAGCAGGGGAAAAGCTGAGTGTCTCTGTGGTGGCAAAATACCCCCAGAAACATCACACCATGGACAGTGCAGCTGTCTGCAGAGATGGGTGATGGTGGAAGGAGAGGAGCCAGCCAGAGGAGAAGGAAAAGCAGGAGAGGTGAAAGAAATGGGAGGGAGAAGGCCATGAGGACGTGAGGGCTGGGGTTGGAGGTGCCTGAGGGGAGCACTCCCTGCGGTCTGGGCGCGCTGGGAGTGGCCGAGGGGCCGGCACAGACACGGGGCAGGCCCTGCCCGGCTGGGGCCTTTCCTTCCCCGCTGGCTTTCTCTTTCTTGATGGCCCTCCCTGCCCTGCAGGCCGGCCCTGCCCTGCTGCCCATCCCTGCCCCTCTGGCCATCTCTGCCCTGTAAGCCATCC
>VZDJ01000058.1:1476602-1488133 GCA_008694505.1 Cyanoderma ruficeps | reverse complement strand
GGTGGCTGGAGGTGGCCGTGGGTGGCTGGAGGTGACCGTGGGTGCAGACCTTGCTCTGCTGGGGTGTGAAGAGGCACTGGGCTGCGGACACGGTTTATGGGGAACACAGCAGCAGGAATTTGTGGGCTCCTGAGGCTGGGTTCCCTGGTGCCCAGGCTCTCCCTAGGGGTGTGGGTGGAAGGACCACCTGGGAACCCGGGCAGCTCTCAGGGCACTGGATGTGCAGGGTCTGCATGTGCAGGAATTCCTCAGCAGGACAGGGGTGTGCAAATGTGAGACAGCAGCCAGCTCTGGTGCATGGACAGCCAACGAGCCCTTGTGCTGGCAGGGGAAGGGGTCTGAGCTCCACTCCTGAGTGTGCTCCTGGGGGTGATACAGCTCAGCTTTAATCTCTGTGAAAAGGCCAGAGAGGTGTGTGCAGGTGGGCACCTTCACAACACCCTGTCTAGGCTTGCCGGGTCCACTTGCATCTGTGGATTCCTCTGCAGGTGTGTGAGGTTTTGCAGCATGCAAAGCACGGTCCTGTCACTGAGGACTGAGAGTGTGCTCCAGCATCTATTCATCTCTGGACAGCCATTCCTAGGTACACAGATTTCCATAGCCATAATATGGACACTGTGCATTTCTCAAGGGATTTAGACACCTCTGTTTGGCTTCCTACAGTCCATAAACTCAGGAATCGGTGTTTACTTCATTAATATAAGCAGGAAAATTGAGGTAGAGACAGTAAACAATGTGTCAGGGGCTCTTCAGAAGGGGACAGAGTGGGAAGAGGGCCACGGGGACTCTCTCCTCCTCACCAGCTACAAGTTGGCCTAGTGAGGGAATAAACCATCATGATTAACGACAAGGTCTTTTGCCTCCCAGCGCTCCCTCTGATCCAAAAAGCCATGTCCCTCCCACTGAAGAGGCAAGTCATGCATTTGCCCAGCTGTGGGCGAGCAGCTGCATGCCAGTGCTATTCCTGGCAAATGTGGGTCTGCATCCGCTCGGGGAGCACATCCAGCCAGCCTGTGATCTGAATTCCGGAGCGCTGTGCCCCTGATTCTGTGTCAGTGGGCATGTGCTTTGCATATCCACGTACGCTTGCAGCCAAACATCTCCATCCCAGCACCCCGTGCTGCTGGCTGGGGTGTGTAGGAGTAGCTGGAGGCTTGTGCACATGGAGAGTGTTTTGTCTCCGAGCTGTGCACACACACACACACACACACGCAGACTCCGGGTGAAAATCAGTGCTGGACGTACAAACACACGTGCAAGGGCACACGTCTGAGCAAAAGGGGGGTTGCTGTGGGCTTTAAATGTCGCATATTGGCTTGGACAGTGCCTGAGCTGCCTCTGTGGGTATGTTTGTGTCCCCACACGGCGGGACCACGCGTGAATGGTGTGGGCAAGGTGGGCACGTGCCTGCGCCTGTGCGTGTTTATAACTATGGGAACGCAGACCCGGGCACCCACAGCCCTGCCAGGACCTGGAACACAAATCTGGGCACCCACAGCCCTGCCAGGACCTGGAACACAAATCTGGGCACCCACAGCCCTGCCAGGACCTGTGTGTGTGCATGTTTATAACTATGGGAACACAGACCCGGGCATCCACAGCCCTGCCAGGACCTGGAACACAAATGTGGGCATTTACAGCCCTGCCAAGACCTGGAACACAAATGTGGGCATTTACAGCCCTGCCAAGACCTGGAACACAAATGTGACTATCTACAGCCCTGCAAGGACCTGTGTGTGTGCATGTTTATAATTATAGGAACACAAATGTCGGTACCCACAGCCCCACAAGGACCTGCATGTTTATAACTATGGGAACACAAATCTGGGCACCCACAGCTCTGCAAGGACCTGGAACACAAATCTGGGCATCCTCAACCTCACAAGACCTGCGTGTCTATAACTATGGGAGCACAAATCTGGGCATCCACAGCCCTGCAAGGACCTCTGTGTGTGCGTGTTTATAACTATGGGAACACAAATGCGGGCACCCCCGGCGCTGCCAGGACCTGAAACACAAATGTGGGCACCCACAGCCCTGCAAGGACCTGTGTGTGTGCGTGTTTATAACTATGGGAACACAAATGCGGGCACCCCCGGCGCTGCCAGGACCTGCGTGTGCGCGTCGGGAGCGCGCTGCTCCCCGTGCGCGGCTGAGCAGGGAGATGCCTCCGCTCCCCCCGCCCGCGCAGGGACGGACGCACCTGCCCGCAGGTGTGCGCAGGGAGGGCGAGCAGCGGCAGGCAGCGCTCCGCCCGCGTGTGAGAGCGGCGGAGGAGCGAGCAAACAGGTGTGTGTGCGCTCCGCACACCTCGGCCGGGCTGCGGGGGCTCCTGCACCTGCCGAGCGCTCCGGAGCTCCGGGCGTACCCCGGGAACGGCCCGAGCACGCCGGGGACGCTCAGCTCGGCCCCGGCGCCTGGCGGGGCAGGTGGAGCTGCCTCCGGAGGTGTGGAGTGACACGCACGGGCGGGCACGGGTGGCTGCGCACACGCAGCGGTGGATGCGGATGGATGGCACCCGCGGAGGAAGGAGGGTGTTGCGTGCCGTAAATCTGCGCGGAGGCACGGCCGTGGGCATCGCCCCCGGAGCTCCGCAGAGCCGGGGCTGTGGCACAGCGCAGCTCGGCTCGGATGCCAGTGTGGCTGCGTGTGCGGGCTCAGGCGCGGCCGAGGCAGCCTGTGCCGGGTGCGTAGCGCAGCTCCGGGGCTCCGGCGGCTCCTGCGGGCACCATGTTCCCCAGCACAGCCCTTGGTTTGGCCATTTTCCCCCCGCCTTGGGCCGGGGGACGCGCACACACGCTCCGCGAGGTGGGCTCCGTCCGCAGAGTCCGCTCCACATCGCACGTTTGAGCATCCCTCCTCCCCCCGGAACGGCACGGGCTGGGGAATAACAATAGCGGACGGCAGGGGAAGCGATTTGGGGAAAGATCCCCCTCCCCTTTCCCACATGCGGCTCGATGGAGAAAACCCCAAAACAAGACAAACAAGCCCCGTGCCAGCCCCGCTGTCCCCGCAGCCTGGGATCGCAATCCTTACCTTTGCGCACAGCAGGCGAGACAAAGAGCTGCTAAAGCAGAGACAATTCCACTCAATCTGTCTGCTTGAAATGTCCACATTTCCACAAAGACGGAGGATGAAAAAAAAAATCTTTGGAGGGGAGGGGAAGGAAAGATGGATCTTCTGAAATCCCCCTCCAAAAAAAGGGGGGGAGGGAAAAAAGAAACCAACCCCCCCCCCAGTTAATGATTTCCTAGAGGAAAAGAATAATGGAGAAAAACTAAAAAATGAGGGGGAAAAATACCCCCCCACTCCTTCAGTGCCAGTCAAAGAATTCGTTTCTTCTTCCTTTCAGCATCCTCTCAACAAGAGACATCCTCTGGCAATGGAGAAAATCCCAAGAGAAAGAAAAATAAAATGCCCCAAAATGGGCTCAGCAAAATGTGAAATCGAATCTCACAGGTACGCGGCAGAAGAAGAAGAAGGGGAAAAAAAAATTTAAAAAAAAAGGAAAAAGAAAAAAAAAAAAACAACTCAGTGTCCCCTGAGCACTCCACTTGGATTATTTTTCCTCCTGCTCTTTTGCCATCCGGTTCTGCAGATGTTGCATGGCTCCTGCTACCCACCTTCAGAGAGGAGGAGGAGGGGGAGAAAGAGCGTGTGTGTGGTGTGTGTGTGTGTGTGTGTGTGTGTGTGAGAGAGAGAGAGGGAGGGAGGGAGGGAGGGAGGACGTGTGAGTTTTCGAGCAATATGATTTTATTCTGAATTTTACCTATTTGCTCCCCCTTTCCTCTTTATTTTCCGATAGGAGAAGCCACCCAGCCCCGCTGTGCAGTTTATTTTATTTCAGGGAAATCTCGGGCTCGTCACTTGCGAGGTTTGGGGCTTTTGCGAAAAGGCTAAAAAAGAAAAAAAAAAATAAAATAAAAAAGGAAAAGCAAACGCAGCCCGGTAAATAATAATAATAATAATTATAAAAAATACATATATGCATGTGTAGAAAATAAATCAATCCCTGCCTGCGGAAAGCGCTGCTCTCGCGGGGAGGGCTGGATGTCTCCCTAGCGCTGTTGCCGCAGCTCCTGTGGAGTTTTGCTGCTCATTGCAAAGTCACAAGAGGAGGGGAGGAGAGAGGGAGTTTGTGGTTGGGGAGGGGGACTCTCCGGACAAATTGGGATCCTGACGTCATGGCTGACAACATTAACCCCTGCTGGCTTGCAGAGGGGATGGATGAGCGGTTTTGCTGAGGTGGATTTTGGGGGTTTTTTTTTCCCCCGGGGAGGTGGGAACAGGGAAGAGGATGGGGAAGGTGATGGCATTTTGGCAAGCAGGGGGCCCTGCCTGGGCAAGGGTGGCTGGGCTGTGAGGGCTGATGGGTGCTGTGGTTGCCTGGAACACTGTCATCAGCACAGGCTGAGCTTCCTCCTGCCGCCACAGAGAGAAAAAATAAGGTGATTTACTCCGAATGTCTCCATGCCACAGAGCCCAGTGGTCTGGTGGCCTCCTCCTGGGGCACTGGGGGAGGTCTGGAGGCTCAGGTGGGGCTGGAGACCCCCCCAGGCTGGGGAAGCCCAGCTCAGGAGGGGTGCTCAGCTCTCCCTGAAGGATGCTGTTATGCATACAATGGAGCTGGTGGGGAAAAGGGAGCCTGAACTTCCAGAAATGCACTTGGGGATCAGCTCCCGGTGCTGGGGCTTTGCCTGCTGGAATGGTGACAGCCATAGGAATTGTCACAGGCTCCTGTGCACCAGCCTCTGATCTTTGTCTTTCAAAAGTAATATAATTAAAGAACTCTACATCAGGCGTGTAGTAATGTACTACCAGGAAGGATTTTTTTTTTTTTCCTAGGAAAAAGAAGAGATCCAGCAGCACTCTGAATGCAGAGCAGAAGCCATGGCTCAAGTAGGAAACATCTGAGCTCTCACCACCCTGGATGGGATCTCCTCTGCACCTGCCTGGCAGTTCAGAGCAGCCTCTCTGAGCAGGTAAGCCCTGGTTTACACCTGTGTGTAGATGGTTTTCTTTTGGGAGGTGGGGCAGAGCAGCTGTGTCACTGCAGCCGGGCAGGACTGGGTCCAAAATGCCTCTGCAGGGGCACAGGGCAATGCCCAGTGGCCACTGGGCAGCTCCTCTGCCCTGCCCTTCCCTGCAGGGACATCTGGAAGAATCCTTGTCTCTGAGGTTCCTAATGCTCCTTTCCTTCATGCTTGGCTTGGCTCTACATGGTTTCCTCATCAGGGGCATGGCCCAGTTCCTGTGCTCCCAATTCCTTCTCCCAAAATTCCTGGTGGGGAGTGACCTTCCTGGAGAGCCAGACTGGGCTGTTGCATTGCAGAGGCATCAAAGCCAGGGAAAGCTGTGTGCTGTGCTGGCCTGGGGTCACTGCTGGGCAGGGAGGTCCTGGGGACAGTCAACCTGTGGGGCTTGTGGGGAAAAGGATGTTTTGGGTGAGATTTAACATCTACAGTGAGGCTGTGCTGGAATGGGAGGGGGAAAAGATCTTCCCACTTACAGCTGAGGCTGGTGGAAAGGTTTCTCTGCTTGGTTTAGTGCCCAGACCACCCCTGCTTGTCCAGACTTCTGCAAATTAAGCTCAGAGCAGCGATCCCCACTGCCTTCCCAAAGACCAAAGCAGGCAAGTGGCACTTGTCACACGCCAGTGAATGTGAGTGGAGTCAGGGCTGTGCTGCCAGTGGCCTTTCACTGCAGGCCTCTCACTGTGGCCTCCCAGGACACAGGGACCTCACCAGGACACCTGGCTGGGAATATTTCACTGCACCACAGCCCAGGGCAAGCCTGTCTGCCTGGCTCCCAGTGCACTGTGGATGCTCCTGGGCTTCCACACACCCCAGGGCACAAGCAATTCACGCTTTGTCAACACCCCCAGCAGTTTGTGGCTCCCTGATTCCTGTGGCTGAGGGGTCCACGGGAGATGGGCCAAAGCTGCAGGGTTTCTCCACAATGATGTTGAAGAAGAGGAAGCAGCCCAGCAGGTGTGGCCCTGCAGGATGTCCCCATGTGCCCAGGATGAGCTGCCTGGTGCCATCAGGTGCTGACTGCTGCACAGGTACAGCATTTCCCTCCTCTGCTGCTGCCAGCACACGGAGCTCCTGCCAGCAGTGACTTTCAGAAGCATTTATTCTGATTTCAGCTGCTGGGCACCAGGGAGGAGCTCTTGGGGAGATGAGAAGCATTTGCTGGGCACCAGAGGCCCCATTAAAGCCCTTCCTGGTCCCTTCCCATTCTGGCCCCTTTGCTCTGCTCCCTCCCACCAGCTCTGACTGGGAGTTACTGGCAGGAAAGGTAAGTGAAAAGCAAATGTCAGAGGCACACATGAAGAGGAAAAATTACGCTCCCAAATGGTGACATTTGTGCTGGCAAGTTGACCCGGTGGGGAGCACAAAGCGTGTCACATGAATTACCTGACCGCTCAGCCACGACGGGAAACTTTGGAGAGCCGGCTGCTGGGCAGGGAATGCATCCCAAGGAGCTGCTGGATAACCTACCTGGAGCCACGCTCTGGAATAAAGGACTGCTCTGGAGTTAGCCACCCATCTCTGCTGGCTCTCGTGAAGGCTGATGCAGAGCCAGACGTGACCAAGCTCACTGAGGGGTTTGTTCCTTGCCCTCCAGAAGATGGGCATCCTCGAGCCCCTCCCAGAGCCCCAAACTGTGTCTCCCTCCCCTGCTGGGGGCTGTCTGCTCTCCATTGATGGGTTTTTCTGAGGTTCACATCCTGATCCTGCCAATGGCTGTGAGAGGCTGCTGGAGGTGCCCTGCTGTGGCTGTAATCACCCCGCAGAGGCCACGGGGCATTGTGTTTGTGGCCATTTGCTGCCCTCCACTATTAAATCACTCATCTTCACTCTTCTCTTACTTGCTGCTCTGCTGAAAGCTCCACACCCTGGCCTCTCTTTTTCTCTAGAGGCCACTGCTGACTCCAAGCCCCAAGTGCTGGTTTTCCCAAGGACTTGCCATCAAGGTGAAAAATCTCCTTCATCCTCTCTCCCAGCCAGCTGGAGAGCTGGCTCTTCTGTCCAGCCAGCAGTTCCCAGAAGATGGTTGTTCTTCTAAAGCAGAAAAAGGACAAGAGCTGAGAAAGCGAAAGAACTTTTATAAAACCAGAAATTTAATGGAAGTCCTGCAGAAAAGGGGAAAATACATCCTTACAGCTGGCATTTCTGTGCAGAGGGTAGAAAACAACCTGCAAGTAAATGAAGTGCAGCTCATGAGGTGGGAATAGAGACCAGCAGAGGCAAAGGGGAGTTTTCCCACCCAATCTAGAACACAGCCTCTGTCTCCTGCTGCAGCTACATCCAGGACTGAGCTCACCAAGCCAAAGAGCTTTGCAATTCCAGAGCCAGGTTCCTGCAGGAAAGGTTTCCCTCAAGCTATCCTACAGGACCAAGGCTCCATCATCCCCCACAGTGCCATCTAAACACCCTCAGGTGCTGCCAGGGAAAGCCCACAAGCCACAGCCCCCTTGGGCTGGTGGGGCTGACAGCTGCCAGCATCTGCTTGGGCAGCTGTGACTCCTGTTTTGGTGACTCTGCATCCTCGGATTCACAAATGCCTCCTCCATAAATGTGTGAGCCCAGGAGCCTCTCTGCTTGGACACGCCGTGTGCTGGATGTTATCTATTCCTGAGGAAATACCACAGAGTGCATTCACAGGGCTCCCCATCTCTGTTGAGCTAAAGATCCTCCACCACTTTGCAAAGTAGTGAGACTTGTCCAGAGTGGAAATGTTGACCATTCTTAGGAACTGTGACTGGAGGAATTGATGAGCAGAATTTGGCGGCAGTCCTGCGTGTCCTCTGTGCTCACATCTCTCTAAGTAGAGCATGGGAAATGTGGTGGGAAGGGAGAAAGGATTGGCCATGGGTTCATGCACCACCTCCCATTCCAGCCTGTCTTTCAGCTTGGGAGGCTGCAGAACATCTTTAGTTTGGGCTTTTCTTCACTTGAGAGATGGTCCAGCTAAGCTAAGGTGCTCTGGTAATGAGAGTGCAGAAGGGTTGTGCTGGCTGTGGTTGCTGCTGGCTGTGGTTGTTGAGGTCAACTCTTGGGTCTACAATGGAAGGACATCAGTGCCAACGTCACAGGCTCCTCCTGCCATGCACAGACAGCCTGCAGAGTGACAGTGACACTGTCCTGAGCCTGTGGCACAAGGACAACCTGCTCCAGCCACACCTGAGGCGGGTGATGGGGGAGGCAGGTGAGCCAGGTCTGCAGGGCAGCCTCAGGGCTGACACACATCCCCAGCAGAGCTGTGGTGCCAGGGGAGGGGTGACTCCATCCCTGCACACGTGCTGAGGGGTGCAGAGCCCCAGCCCTGTGACTGTGTGTCTGTCTGTAGGTCCCCTGGTTGATTTTCCCTGTGCATTCCCATGGTGGTGCTCAGGAGGAGCAGGGGACTGGCTTTCCTGATCATGTTGTGACGGGCAGCGTGGAGGGCACAAGGCAAGGAAAAGGCCCTTCAGCCCCTGCAGACAGTCAAGAAGTGTCAAAAATGCCTCCCTGCTCATTATTGTTCGTGGTGGAATCTGTCCTGACACTGAGGGCTTGGCCCATGTGCCCCATGGCAGAGGGTGTCTCACTTCTCACTCCTAGGGATTCTCCTTCCCACCCATGCCAGCGCAGGAGGCCCCTTCTGAGTCAAAGCTCCTGCTCTGAGTCATGGAGCTGCAACGAAAACATCTGGAAGCAGCAGTGGAATGGATGACAAGGATTTAGGTAAAAAATTCCGCTCCTGAACACCACGTGGAGGTGGGGATGGTTTTATCTCCTTTTCCTCCCTCTGGCCCCACAGCTCTCCTGTTCTAGGGCTCAGCCCCAGCCCCCAGGAGGACGGAGGAGCTGAGAGCCCAGCTGCTGGTCCCTGCTGGCTGCAGGGACAACGTGTTCCCACAGCAGGTGCCACCTGCCTCCTCCAAAAGCCCTGCAGCGTCCACCACCTGCACCGAGGGGACACAGCAGAGGTGACAAGAGAGGGTCCCTGGGGACACCTGCACTGCACTCAGCCTCAGGGGCTCAACCCAGATCTCCTACAGCTCTCCTCTGTGCTTGTCCTGTGACAAAGCTCGTGGTGTGTCCTCCACAGGCAATTCCCCTTCCTCCAGGTCGTGGCTGGATTCAGTGGAACAGGACTGGGGCCAGCAGCAGTTACAGGCCTCCAGCTGGGCTCTGTGCCACCCTGAGAACCCCCTGAGCTCTGCCACTCCTCCAGCCCTCAACCCACTGCCCAGTCTCAGCTCCTCAGCCTCCCCACCCTCTCCAAGAGGATGTTCTGGGACAGTGTCAAGAGTTCTGCTGGAGTCAGGGCAGGCTGGAACCTCTGCTCTCCCCTCACCTACCCAGGCAGTCATTCCACCCCTGAGGCCCCTCAGACTGGCTGAGCATGATTTCCCCTTGCTGAACCCATGTTGACTACTCCTGGTGACCTTCTTTTCCTCCACAGGCGTGGAGATGACATTCAGGATGAGCTGTTCCATAACCTTTCCAGGGATGGAGCTGAGGCTGACTGGCCTGTAGTTCCCTGGGTCCTCCTTCGTGCCCTTTTGGAGCCCTGGAGTGACTTGGCTTCTCTCCAGGCCTCAAATCCCTCTCCTGTTCCTCAAGCCCTGTAACTTGATGAGATTATGGCTCTGTGACCACACAGAGATCCCTAAATCTCTGAGTTTATCCCCCATGCCGTGTGCATTGGTGCACAGGCATTTCAGAGAGTTAATGGAGCCCAAAGCTCCCAATGAAGGCTGCAAGAGGTTCCCCTAAGCCATCCGTCTACACCTTTCCAGTGTCACACCATGCCAGGGAGCTGCTCTGCTCAGCTGTTTCCCTGCAGCACATCAGGACCCCCTTAACCATGTTCTGGTCTCCACTGGTGCCCCATTCCCAGCTGGGAGGTTCCTGACTTCCCAAATTTGGTCTCTCTCACTTTTGAACCGGACCCCTAAGCCAACTAACAGGTTTCTTTCTGTGACGGGGACACTCCCGAGTCCAGCTTTTAGCGTGGAAACGCAGGAGGACAGATGCAAAATGTGCTTTGGGAGAGGTGTGCCTCCTTCCTCCAGCACTCCTCCCGCCTGGGACAGGCCATCTGCAACCCATTCCCCCTGGGAACAGGATGTGTGCTCCTCCTCGGCTCAGCATTTCATGTGGGATAACCCATGTGGGATAACCCGTGTGTGCTTTCCCCTGGTGCTTGACCACTGCAGTGGTTGCAGGAGGCTTTGGCTGACAGCTCTAAACAGGTGGCTGAGCCCTGAGTGACTTCTAGGACCTGAAAAGGGTGATAATTGTGCCAAAATTAGCCCTCAGGAGTGTTATATGGCTGTCACGAAAGGCAATTTGTACGTTATGGGATGGGAGAGAGTGAGGCGAGTGTCCTGCTCCTGAGATGGATCTGACAGTCCATCAGCCCAATGACAACAAGCAATCTCGGCTCCTGCCTCAACTTCTGGAGCCACTTCAGGGTTGTGAAAACAAAACTCCTGTGTAATCCCACAGCCCCGTGCAGCCTGAGGGTGGGGCAGCTGTTAAACAATTTCCTGTTTAACAATTCCCTGTGGAAGGATCATACCAGGGTTTCCCACCACTCCAAGTGGGGCTGTGCCCAGAGGGAGCCTCTGCCTTCCAACAAAACTCACTGTGGCTTCCCAGGTGCCAAGCTGGCAGATGGGGAGGCAAAGCAAGGAGCTGCAGCCAAGCCAGCAGCCGGCAGTGACCACTGGAGACCCCTCAGACCTGCCAGCTGGGCAGGTGAGGTCCCTCTCTGGAAGAGCAGGAGGAAAATCCCCTGTATCTGCAGTTTGTTTGGGAGCTTGGGAGTGAAATCCATGTGATGCTGCGTTGCCTGGCAACAGGCCGAGAGTGATGGAGCCCAGGGCAGGTCCTCTCCAGGCTGGGGAGCAGCAGCTCCAGCCACAGTGGCTGCCTGTGCATGTGCAGGGAGCAGAGGGAAGGGGGAGAGGCACTTGGAGTGAGGACACGGACACAAAAACGTGAGAAGAACCAAGAGGGAGATAGAAGTGTAACTGAGGGGAGGGAGAAAGAGAGAAGTCAGGGAGGGGAAGGGGAAAGGAGAGCCCAGAGAAGACATCTGGCCACTCAAGGAGCTGCAAAGGCTCCCGGCTGTCACCTCCCAGGGACAGCTCCTGTCTCTGCTCAGGTGTGTCCCAGCTTTGACAGAACTGTGGGAAAACACAGTTTCCCTTTGAGAACCTGTAGTGATTCCTCACCTCTGAGGGATCCCCAGAGTCCTGCTGCCCTCAGCACCTCAGACAGGGTCTGGAGCTGATTGCACTGCCTGGGGCCGAGGGAACTGTCCTGAGCAGTGATCACCCACACGGGGCGACACGGGGGTGGCAGCAGCTCTGAGAAAAACCCCTGGGAGGGCTCCACTGCCCGGGGAACTGTTCTCAGGGGACACTCAGGCTGAGGGGTCAGGCGTGGGCAGCACAGAGGTTCTGTCTGATCCTGATTTCCTCCAGCTTTAGCTGTTCGGAGAGAGAGAGGGGGAGAGAGAGAGAGGGG
>VZDJ01000058.1:1457053-1476359 GCA_008694505.1 Cyanoderma ruficeps | reverse complement strand
GGTTTCCATCCATACCAAATGCTTTGGGTCTTCAGAATCCCCTTCAAAGCCACAGATCTCCCTGTACCTCTGTCCTTGTGTTTGCATCCAGAGCAGAGGGGACCCCCTGCCAGACACTCCCAAGAAATCTGATGAATTCTTTTGTCCCACACGTGAGGTTTCCCCAGCTCTCTCTGCTCACATTTCAGCCCATCTTCATCGCTGAGTCAGGACGGAGGCTGAGCTCAGCCCTCCACACCACTCCCCTGACACCAACGCTGCCCCTGCACAGAGCACATTGCGAACAATGACATCCCTGTCCCTTTGGGCACCCTCTGGCCTCCCCTTTTGCTGTTTTAGCCCACCCACACCACCCCACAGTGTCCTCAGGAGGAAGAATTCATCCATGTCTCCTCTGGGACACAGGAAACAAGGTACTTTGTTCACACTCACACGGTGAGGGAGCAGTAGGGTTGTGATGGGCTGTGATTTCCCTGTTCTCAGCTCTAGACTCTTAATAATTAAAACTTTTACCTCAGTACTTTCCATTTTGGTGGTTTTTCAACCAGTGTGACTATAAACAGTGCTGTAACAGGACTTTGACCTGGCAGGAAACCCCAAACCCAGCAGATAATTTATCCCAATTTGAAAAGACGAGCACAAATACTTTATCTGAGTACAGCTGCCTCTGAAATGTCGGGATAAAGTTTTGTTTTCAGCTGTACCCTTCTTGTCATTTATAATAGGAGGCAATACTAAATTTACCCTGATAAGTAACACTCATCAGAACAAAGCCTATTACAATTTTCTATCATGGGTATGGAGGGGGAAAAAATAAAATCGTTCTCTCTCCGCAGAACATCTCCACTCTGTACCGTGTTTTCCAAGAAAATTAATCCTCTCGCTCTCTCTTTAAAAAATGAAGGCTCAGCAGAGCACCTGAGAGCAGCAGGGGAGGCAGCACTCCTGGGAGCTGGTGCTCCTGGCGAGACACAGACTTTAAAGAATTAGGAATTTTAGAGAATTTAAGATTTTAGTTAGAGATAAACTTGGCTGAAATTAATTAAAGTGCGTTAAAAACTAAAAGTTTGTGGTTGGTTAAGGGAAATCATAATTGAGTTAACTTTCCCAGGCCTCAATAACTGATTGCTTGTCAACTTTATGTTTTGCTTAGCTGGGTTTGTGCTGAAGAACAGAGGACCTGATGAATAGATTTAGGAACACAAGACAATTACAGAAACTCCCCAATTCCGAAACCCATCGGAAGTCACACACCTGGGGAAATGGGAGTCCAGTCACACACCTGGGGAAATGGGAGTCCAGTCACACACCTGGGGAAATTGGAGTCCTACCAGAGCTCATCTGTCATGTTTGCATTGAAAAGGTAGAAAGTTCAGAGCTGAGGAAGAGTCATTTACTTCCTCATTTTAAACCCCCCTCCCCTTGAAAAACACCACCGACCCATTTCAAAGGGCAAACTACACATGCCTAATTGGCTTTTTAGCTAATTACCATACGAAGCAGGGAATGGGATGTACCTGAACTATGAATATGCATTTGTGTTTTGGGTATTCAACATGTTTGTAAACAAAAGGACTCTGTGATTGTCCGTAAATTGTATTTAGTGTGTATTTGGGAGCTATCCCGCATGCTGCCTGGCGCTGTAAAAAACAAACACTTTCTAACTTTGAACTGTTAGAGAGTTTTTATCTGTCATAGTTGGAGATTGGTATTAGATCGATATTCATATTGTTCAATGTCAGGATGAAGCAGCTGGAGCCCAGGACAGGCGCTGATGGCACTGACTGTGTCAGCTGCTGACCACTGCTGCCCTCGCCTCAGCTTCACAAGTGCAATAATGCATATTATTTCAAAATATAAATGCGTATTATAGTGAATTATTAAAAAAAATGTGGATATTGATCTAATACCGATAACCAGCTATGACGGACAAAGACTCTCCAACAGTTCAAAGTTAGAAAGTGTATGTTTATTACAACTCATGCGGGACGGCTCCCAAATACACACCACAATTCACAGATGATCACGGGGTCTTTTTATGTACAGGAGTATTGGATATCCAAAACACTGGGACATCCCATTCCCAAAGGAATAGCCAAAAGGCAATTACATATGCGTAGTTTGTTCTTTGAAATGGGTCGGTGGTCTTTTTATGGGGCGGGGTCTCAAAATGATGAAGTGAGATGGGTCTTCCTCACTTTGACTTTTTAACCTGTTAGTGTTACGTGACAACTGAATCCTACTTTTCCAGGACTGTTTGATTTATGGTTGTATTGTATTCTTGGAGTCCATTGATTAGTCAGGATGCACATACATAGTTTGACAGGCTCCAAGATTTACCAGTTCCTTAAATCTGGCTTCTGCTAACAAAGGGAAGTTTATCTATATTACCTCAGC
This sequence comes from Cyanoderma ruficeps, assembly GCA_008694505.1. Classification (NCBI taxonomy): domain Eukaryota; kingdom Metazoa; phylum Chordata; class Aves; order Passeriformes; family Timaliidae; genus Cyanoderma; species Cyanoderma ruficeps. The sequence goes on along the minus strand of VZDJ01000058.1, from coordinate 1,473,962 downwards.
AATATCTAGTTTAACCAAAGTCCTTAATTCTTCAAAATTCATGTTTCAATAGAGTTGGCTTTTTGCAAATATTAACATGAATACTGTATGTATAATGGTACGGTATGATGTTTTATTAATAGAGTTTAGAAAGGTAATGAATTTTTTTTTTGATTGTACCAGAAGGTTAACAGTAAAAAGATTGGGTGGTTTTTTGTTTTGTTTTTTTTTTTCTTCTTTGTAACATCTAAACTGACAAAGCCAGAAGGTATTGGGGAGGCAGGGTCGTCACCTCGTAACTCTGCATAAAGACTGCTAACTTTCTGGGTTTTCATCAAAATGAAAATAACCAAAAAACCTCAAGAGAAAGATTTGTAAGACTCATGTTACCAGACAGAGTGGAGCCACCCACAAATAAATCTACCAGGTAAGATGATTGGGGATACTTGAAACAGATTAAAAACTTGAAAAGAATTAAAATGCATTAAAATCTATTGAATACGTAACACAGCAATCCTTAAAACACAGTATTTGAAAGAGAAGTGTGTCCTTTCTGGTGAGGCACCCCAGCTGAAGCTTTCCCTCTTCTGTCTCCCAGTTGTCTATTTTTATTTTTTTATTAAACTTATAAATTTCTCTAAGAGAGTGGAACCCGTTTTTCGCAGAAGGAAAATCACCTTTTTTTTCCCTCTTTTTTTTCTCAAGAGTAATGCTCCAAAATCTGGGCAGAGGAGGGTTTCAGGGTATTCCCTGCGAATCCTCCATCCCCGTGGCAGGCTGCTTGCCCCTCTCACTCCACTGCCTTTTCCCAGGCAGAGCTGAAACATCTGATTTCCCACCCCCCAGCACCTCCTGCTGCAGCTAGCACCACCCTAAAGTCGTGCCTAAAGAGACATAACACTTTACTAACATGGTACATTTGCTTTTTGCCTGCGCCAGCTGCTGCAGAAGGTAGTTGGGAGTGAGTTGGAGCTGGAACAGGAGATTTTGGGAAGCTGTTGCCATAAAATCCAGGCCACAGCTAAACTTAATTTCTTTCACCTTAAGCTGTTTGGAGACGGAAAGAGAAAGAGAGGGGAAACAAAGAGAGACAAAGACAGGGAGAAAGAAAACAACGTAAGAAATCTCATACACAGAGTGACCCCAGGCACGGATATAGGGCTGTGAGATTTCTCAGTTCATGCCCATTTCTTCCTCACCACAAGGTGCTTCTAATTATTTCCACCCAGGCTCGGAACTGATGTTTTCTGCGCTCACCAAATCCACTGAGGGGGAATGTTTCCATCTAAAGGAAGTCCAGAGGGGAAATTAACTTTTCCAAGGAAACAGCGGGGAGGCGAGAGAACAAAGCCGCGGGAAGCAGAAATGTAAAGAGTCCTGCAAAGCTGCTCAGTGCAAACCTGCTCCGGGAGGGACAGGAAGGGACATTCCTTCATGGATGGAGAGCAGGAACGGCCACAGTGCCCGGAGTCCCTGTGGGATGTGCAGGCGGGAGCTGGGATCTCTGGGCTGGGCTATTCTGAGACCCAACCAACCCCAAACTCCCAGCTCATGGAAACATCACCCTTTCCTTTGCTTGCCTTGGCGTTTCTGGCCCTCATCTCCATCCCAAAAGGCTGTAGGAGGTGAGCAGGGGGTGGGTGAAACACAGGAGTGGTGTGGCCGCACAGAATCACAGCAGGATCTGAGTTACACGTTTGGCTTTGTCAGGAAAATTAATCCACAAACGCCTGAGGTTTATGTCCAAAACGGAGACAGAGGAGTCCTTTGACTTTATTCCAATAAACGGAGAGGCCATGGGGCATTTCCCCTGGAGTCTCCCAAATTTTGGAAGACACAGCCTCCTATTTATCCCAATTTCCTCACCACATTTCCCTCTCTCTTTCCCCACTGGCTGAGGTACTTGAGAGTTACAGACTTCCCAGAGTTCCTAACACCTAAAATTCCCCTTTAATGTATAACGCCCCCCCCCTTTTAATTTTTCATTCTTACGGAATTTATGGTTTTTCCCCATTGTTTCTTTCATCTTTCAGTATCCAATTTCATTTATCAGCAAACCCACAGTGTGTTTGTAAAGGCAAATATCTTCTTTTCCATTCATCAATCAGTGGAATCCTTCCCATTCTTTCTTTTATCTCCCAGTGCTGGTTTTGTCTACCAGCAGACCCACTGCTTGTTTGTAAAGACAAGTCTCTCATTCCTCTCAGCTGGTCATGACTTTCCAGGGCCAGCAGCTGCTCATAGTGGGCTTGTAGATATCAGAGGGGCATTTTTGCTTGTTTCTTTAAGGGAATGAAAGCAAAGCCCCTGCTGCCCTCCCCGGAGTCCCAAGGGAAGCGAACTGCCAAGGCTCAAACCCCCACAGCACAGCTCAGTTCAGGTTTAGCATCATCCTGAGTCCTCTTTAGGGAGGACACAGCACACCACCACCCTCACTGGAGTGAGCTGACCTGTATTTCTGCTGTTCCCTCATTCCCCAGAGCAGGGGAGGCTTTTCCTCCATGGCTGGAGAGGACAAAGCACTTTGTATTCAAAACCATGCGGGATTTGCAGGGTGCACGGCCAGGGGCAGAGGCAGAGCTGGATGTCAGTGTCCCCAGGGAACCTGCAGCTGAGGTGCCTTAGCCAGCACCCACCCAGCAGAAGGAAGAGCTCCTGAGCCTGCTTCCCAGGCCACCATTCCTGCTCCTGGATGTGCAGTTGTTTCCCAGACCATCGATAGAATTCTTCCAGCAACAGCAGCTCAGCTCTGCAGAGAACCTGAACCGACAAATCGGTGATGCCCAGACATCAGTCACAGAAACTTGGTGGCAAGAGAGCTCTGGAGATCCAGCCCAGCCTCCCCTCACACCGTGAGCCATCCTCACAGTCCTGATCCAAGGGGATTCCTGTTTTCCCAGGCTCAGCAGGTGCTGGGTGAGGCATTCCTGCTTTCTCTCCCAGCACAAGCCCTGTGCCACATCCCCGCATTGTCACAGTGCTGTGAGTTCAGGGCCGGGCAGCAAATCCTCCGCTCCCCTGTCCCTGGGGTCAGCCAACACCCTGAGGGGGTCTGTGGTCTCCTGGTGCTGCCACTCACATTTACACCCACAACTCTCCTGGCTTTAAGGGAGCTGGGAAAGCTCTCTGCTTTGTTATGCCTAATTCAGAGTGGAAGTGCAGGGGTCAGGAGGAGGCTGCTTTTCGGGCCGAGATGTCCTGATTAAGTCAAGCACTGGTGATGGCATCTTTAGAGCGCTGAAGAGAGGTAAATCACCTCCCAGCACCGGCAGTTCCGAGGGGAAATTACCAAAGAATGCACTTGTGAGGAGCCGGGATCGGCCAGGGACATGCACACCCCCCTCAGGACACAGGATGGCTCTGTTGGCATGGCAACGCGGGATGCTGCAGCAGGGGCAGGAGTTTGCGGTCGGCGCCGCGGAGAGATGTTCGATAGATTTTAAAGATGCCAACCTCGCACACTCCCGCTCTCCCCTCCCTCNCCTCCCTCCCTCCCTCCCTCCCTCACTCACTCACTCACTCACTCCACCTTGTGCTGCCAAGCTGAATGACGATCTTATTGTGGGGAGAAAAACGGCATCACCTGTACCCCGGCTGTCAGGGAGAGGGGCAGGGAGGATTAAACCGCTTTTTTTCCCCCCGGAAAATCCCCCATTTCCTGCCAGTATCTCTCCCTCTGGAGGCAAAGGCAGGCGGTGGAGAGGGATCTGGGTTTCCAACAGGAGGCTCAGGCTGTTTGTGCAGTGATATCCCACATTTCTCATCCACACTCTGGACTTCTTTACCCTCCCCATTGCAGAAAGGAGAGGACAACTCTGACTTACCTTTTTTTTTTAATTTTTAAAATGGTCCAGGGCTTTTCAAGCATTAAGTAATTCTTATTCAGCATTAGAACTCACCCAGAGTATTCCCTTAGGGAGAAAAGAGGAGTGAAGAGGCAGAGGGGTTAAAAACTCAGATTTTTTGGCATAGCCAAAACCTTCGCTGCTTCCACAGGGAATCCTCTGGGATGCTGGGGATGAGATCAGGACTCCTTCACAAGGGGCAGCTGCAGAAATCCCTGGTCCCACCTCCCAACCCAAAGGAGTTTGTCCCCCAGCAGGGCAGGCGCGTGTCACCCTCCTGCACAGAGTGTGGGACAGTGTGACAAGCCCACGGTGCCACACGGGCCTGGCTGATGCCAGGATAAACATCCTGCTGCTTTTTGTCTGGCTGTGATGCCAAGGGGACGTTTCGACGTGGTGCTGGCTTCTCCCTGGCCAGGGCTGCGGGTCGCTCCAGGCCGTGTTTCGGGTCTCCTGCAGGGGCTCACCGAGGTCCCCTCCAGCAGCAGCCAGCTCTGCAGCGGCTCTGTGAGCGTTCACACCAGGGCTCTGTGTGCTGCTCCTCCCCAAACCACCGGCCTGAGCCAGGGGTGACTCTGGGAAGTGTCACCTGTGGCATCTGGAAACGCTCAGCCAGCAGCACACCCACCCCAGAGAGTTTTCCCCAAGGATGTTACAGCCGTGTAAGAGCCCTGAGGGCATCACCTGCCCCACCTGGGGATGGGGTGTCCACGTGGATCTTCCCCAGCACAGAGGGAGGTGCTTCTCTGTGGATCCTCCTGCAGCTCATACCCAAGGAGGAAGGCAGAGAGCAAAGGTACCTCTGGAAAGCAGGTCCCAGTTGAGTCCCCTAAACACAATTTCTGTTGTGATACCTCCCAGCTGGGCAGAGCATGAGCTCTTAATCCTGCTCCTGCTCCTAATCCCTCCTTGAGGTCAGAGTGGAGGTGACCTTTCCCTTGGCAGGAGGGGCAAGAAAAGAGCAGTGTCACCACAGAGATCTGTGTCAGAGCAGTGTTTTATCACTAAAACACACCTTGAATTCCAGACAGGGCTTAGGCTCCGATATTTTGCACTCAGACGTGGTTGAGCATGATCTGAGTAGGTGAGGAGACCCTGGTGCCCTTTTCTCACCAGGCTGAAAAGGCAGAAGGGGCTGGGCAGAACCCGGTCCCACATCACCCGGGCTGCCTCCCCTGCAGGAGCACAGTGCTCTGCAAGGCTGGCTGGTGTCTGCGTGTCACCACCTGTGGGGACAGACGGGACCCTCCCGTGGCTCAGGGGGGTCTCAGTCACAGCAGCTGATGTGTTGGCTCTCATTAGGAACTGAATTTTTGACTCCTTTCCTCAGCGCTCTGCTGGCAGAGCCCCATTCCCCCTGAGCCCTGCAGAGAGGCACAGAGCCCTGGATTCCCCTGGGGAGAGGTTCTGTGGTTTTGTGTGAGGGCTCAGCCCCGGTGCTGTTGCCCTGAGCTTTCTGTCTTTTTGTCTTTCTGTAGAACTTTCTCACACGGCTTCATAAAAACAATATCTATGTTTAGAATGTTTACATACTTCTCCTGTGGGAGAAGAAATGATCGATGGTGATGTCCACCATCCAGGTTGAGAGGTGGCGACCTCTGTAGCCAATCTCTTCACCTCTGTACAAATGTATAAAAAAGTTAGATTTGTAAATTAAAAAAAGAAAAGATGTTCCCTCACAATGCTCTGTGCCTGCTTCTTTTCTGTCCCTGAAGTGGGACACACCCAGCCCCGGCTAACAACACGGTGCTGCTGATGGCAGAGGGAGGAATCCCCCGGCTCTGGAGGGGAGCAGAGGGGGATGGGGCTGCTGTTTTCCTCCAGCCCTGGTGGATGTGCAGGGAAGAGGAATCCTCTCCAGCAGCTCGTCACCGTGCCAGCACCAATCGCAGGCGGCGCAGGGAATCCCTTTGCAGGGAGCGGCTCTGCCGAGCCCAGCCAGCTCCTGACAGGGATCCTCCACACACACACAGCCCCTCTCAGCACATCCCACCTCCTTCCCCCCCAGAGGAACCCTCAGAGCTCCCTCTCTCCCCTGTTCTTTTGTGTCCCCCCCCCAGCACAACCACCTCTCTCTCTCCCCTGAATTTCTTCTGCCTCGCTCCACGCCGCTCTGCAGCTTTCTGTGCTCAAAATAATTTCTGCTCAGGGGATTCCTCTCCCTCCCTCTCCGCTCTCCTGCAGTATTTCTCACTGCCCTTTGCCCTACGAGATGTAGTTGAGCATTACCCCAAGCATCATCTCCCACTGGTGATCTGTAGCAGACTGGATGATTTGAAAACCCTCCTGCAAAAACATTTTGTTTCAAAACCAGAGCGTGAGTGAGGAGGGCTCTGCTCTCCAGGTGAGCTGTTTGCTGAGGAATTATTCTAAGCACTGAATATCTTGGCCAAGAGCTGTGTTCACCTAGGGCGCTCCCAGCCTGAGAAGGGACAAAATCTGAGCCTGGGAGCAGCAACCTTGACACTGCTGCCAACATCCATCTCCTCCCCAGCCACAGGAAGGTGCCAGTCCCCAGCAGCCACCTGTGATACTGGAGTGAGCCTCGGTGTCCACCCCACAGAGTGCAGCAAAATCATCTGCAATTAATCACCTGCAGATCACCATCAGCATGTTTACTGATTGATGGGTGCTGTGCTCCTGTGGTCTCACAGGTTGGGCTGGGTTGATCCTGGCAGCAGAATTGTGGGGCAGAGGCGTCTGGACTGTGATGAGGGGCTGAGTGTCAGCAGTGCCATCAGATGCTCTCAGAGATGGGTCTGAGGCACTGCAGAGCCTGCGTTTTTTTCATCCTTTGCCATAATTTAGGATTGTTTCTTGCTCCTGCCTCTTGTTTTAGCCTTCTTCCTTCTGCAGTGAGTTTCGTGATTCCTCTGCAAAGCGTTGAGGGGATGTGAGCAATTACTGCCCCTTGGCAGACGTGTTGGGTTTGCTTTTTGAGCCGGACCTAATCCTTGATGAGCTCTGAGGGCAGCCTGGTTGCCAGGGCGCTGTGCATGCTGTGCTGTGTGTGTGCATGTGCTGCAGCTGCTGCTCAGGGATGCAGTGAGGTAAGAGGAGGGAGCTGTGTGTTATAACCTCCCTTTTAAAATACTACAGCAGCCTAATGCCAGCCTGTGACGGGGGAAGAGCAGCTATTTTTAGCAAAACGCTCCAGGTGAGTCGAAGCTTTCCCCTTTGTTGCCTGCATCTTCAAAGCTCTCCTTGCAGCCCGGAGAAACGAGGCTAATCAGCCTCTGTTGCTTCCCAGTTCTCCCAGCAGCGAGTCTGCAGGCTCTGGGGCGCTGCTGCAGCCTGCCCTGCTCTGTGCCTCAGGGCTGGGCCATAAAATGAAGGGATACAAAACCACCACGGACATAAAAAAGCCGGGAAATGCCCTGCGTGGCCTTGCCTTCCAAATGGGCTGGGATAGATTGGAAGCTGCCCTTGGGGGTTTCTCCAGTTAGCTGGAGCTGATCCAGGTGATGCTGGAGCTGTGGCAGTGTGGTTTGTCGAGGCTGGGAGTGTCCCACTTCAGGGACAGAAAGAGAAGCAGGCACACAGCATCGTGAGGGAACAACCCTTCTCCACTTTATTCACAAATTTGACTCCATTATATACATTTGTACAGAGGTCAAGAGACTGGCTACAGAGAACGTCACCTCTGAAACTTGGATGGTGGACATCACCATCAATCATCTCTTCTCTCAGAGGAGAACTATGTAAACATTCTGAAAACAGACATTGTTTACATGAAACTGCCTGAGAAAACTTCTGCACTAAGACAGAAGGCAGAAAACTCAGGGCAACAGTGGCAGGGCAGGGCATGGGGAGGGTGGCAGTGACCCAGAGAAGAGCCCAGAACAAATCACCCCACTGGAGCCAGAGAAACATGTGGGGGGCGTGAGGAATGCACAGACTGCGAGGGCAGGCAGCCCAGGGGTTGCTGTGTTGGGGTCCCTCCCTGCCTTGAGCTGTTGTGTTGCTGTGCCATAATTACAATAAAGGAACCAGAGGTGTCTGAGACTCTGCTATGGGACACCTGGAGTGGGGGCAGTAAGAAAACATTGTCTGGCAGTGGGAGTGGGGGGTCTAGGGAGCCTGACAGGGAACCTGTGAAGGGACCTGGGTCCCTGCAGTGACAGTGGTGGTGCAGATGTGACCCCAGGAGTGGCATCTGAAGGGTCAGATGGAAAAGCTTCCTTGACAGTGGCCTTTTGTTGTGGGATGTCCTCACTCAGCCGTGACAATGGACAGAGGGGGCTGAGGGTGCCACCCAGGGCTCCCTGAGGTGGTCAACTGAGCCGGCAAAGGGCCACGATCCTAAATCCATTGGGTAGTGCTGAGGATTGTTTGGCTTGTCTCTGAAAGCTCCTTCTCCCCAGGTGAGTGGCAGAGCCAGCCCCCCGGGGACAGCAGCTCTGTCTAACCCACTTTCACACCGTGCACTTAATGCAACGAATCTCCTCGCTTTTCTCCGAGATCTTCGCTTACAACAAGATCCCTTGGCACCCTCTTTAAAAGAAGAAGCCTTGCTGACATGCCTTTATTGGGCTGCTCTTAAAGCTGGCACAATTAAACAGCGCAGATAAGAGCTGTTCTGCAGCCTGCATCCAGTCAGTAAATATTAATGCCGACTTTTTTAAGGTGAGCCGTGTGTTCCTGTGTTGCTGCCAGTCGGCCTGGCTGGTACAAGAAATGGCTTCACTTTTGATAAGGGTTCAAAGAAGGTTTGAGCTCTCAGAGTTTGAGCCCAGAAGGGATAATTTGAATAAGGTTTTGGTGGGTTTGTTTTTTTTTTTCTATCTAGGGTATCCTGAAGTTTCAGCTGGCTGACACTTCTCAGTTGATGAGCCCAATAATTTCACCTGGGTGAAGGCAGAGGAGGTGTTTGTCAAGGCCAGCGTATTAGGAGGGTTGTATTTTGGTTTATAGATCTCTTATAAACAGAAGATCCTATGCAAACAGGCATGGAATGCAATAACAGGAAATGCAGTCCTTAATTACCTCTGCCATTAAAAGTGTGTGGTTCGTGACTTTTCCCCTAACTTCAAACTCTGGAGGTCACTTCTGGCAGAGAAGTGTTTCTCCATCCTCCAGGGAAGCCTTGTTTCTCACCTTCTTCCCTCTCCTCCCCCATGGTCAGACTAACCCAGCTTTATGCTGAATTTAGAGGGCTTTGCCTTTCCAGCTTCATTTTTTGATGGTGTGAGCACCTGCAGTGTCCTGCCGTGGGCACAAGGTGTGGGAGAGCAGCTCCTGGGAATGTTCATTTGGCCTTTCAGCTCTCCCTGGGAGCTGCCGAGGATGTCCAGAGCTGTCCCTCCAGTCCAGGGGGTTACAGATGATCCCATGGAAGGCCTGGGGTGAACGCCAAACAGTCCATGCTGTTGGGGGGATGGAGTATTAAAAACGCAGCTTATCATCACTCCGAGCCTGTGTCTGGGGGCCAGCAGGTCACAAAAGGGAGAGGAAATCTGGCTAAAAGTCCTACTGGAAGGCAGCTGCTAATTCTCAAGGCTGGCACAGGTCCTAACCAGTGACAATCTTGTGTCTCGTTTGCTTTGTGCTGCCCTGAGGCTGCCAGGGAGGTGCAGAAAGTTTCTTGACCCCTCATCACACCTCCTTCATTCAGTTCTGCACCTGCAGAAACCTGTGTGACTTTAGCCTAATCAGAAACCTAACTGGACAAAAAAACCCAAAAACAACAGCAGGGCTCGGCTGGTGAGAGGCTGGGTTGTGACACTTTACAAGGAAATATATATTTATATAAAAAGAAGGCAATTTATGCCCCTCTATGGTACCCGGTAATGTAAATCCACATTTAGCGCAGGGGGAATTGCTGGCTCCGCGGGGATTGAGGGCTGCTTGGCAAAGCAAGCACTCTGCCATCAAATGAAGAGATCAGCTCTGCCTCCCGGAGCCAGCCAGCCTGGGTTATATTTAACCCAGCAGTTTTCACACCGGGAGAGTAAGTACATACTTTATATCTCATTTCTGTCCTGGGTGCCACGGTGCATCACAATTGTGGCAGGGGTGATCCATCCCCCATTAACACCTTCACAGGCTGCTTAGCACATCTGAGCCTCCTGGAGGGTGGGGGAGAGAGGAGAGGGAGACAAAAGCAACTGCAGAGCCTGAAGCCTCTGGTGCTGGCTGTCCTCCCTTCCCTGGCTGGTTTCCTGACATCCTCCCAGACCTGCAGGGAGTGCTGCAAGCACGGCTGAATCCACTCTGGAGCACTGGGAGTGGATGGAGAGATGAAGGAACGGAGGAAGAGGTGCAACCTCCCCACCTGAGCCTGGGACAGCTCTGGAGGATGAACAAGGGCTGTGCTGCCCCTTGCAGGGCTTGGCTTGGACCAGGGTGGTCACCACTCCTGGGACACCCAGCTCAGAATGGGAGTGACCTGAACTGGCCAAGGCTGAACCAGAGCAAGATGAGCAGTGATGCCTTAAGGTTTAGTTTTCATGTATTGCAGGTCCTGTGCTGCCCAGGGGTGCAGCTCTGAGCTCACAGTCAGTGTCACTCAGCTCTGCACACAGCAGGGACACAAAACAAATTATTTTCCTGATGAAGACCAAGGACAACCTTCAGGCCCAAAAGCACAAACAAGGGTGGCTGAAGGGAGGAACAAGAAGGATGGGACCTCACAACCTGCAGCTGTAACTGGACAATTAAACCCCAATATGCAAATGGACCAAAACTTATCAAAGTGTGAGACAGTTTGTCCAATCAGTCATTTTGTGACCATTTTGGGTCCACCTTGGGTGTAGCCCTGGCCAGGCTCTTGTCCTGCCCAAGGTGTATCCTAAAGGCCTTTCAATAAATATCTACTTTATCCTCTATCTCTGTCCAGTCTCTGTTCCAGCTCAGCCTTCCCAAGGCATCAGCAGGAGGAACCAAGTTCTGTGATCGCTCTCCTGTCCTTCCTCTCCCCTACCTCTGGTAAATTCGGCTCCACAGGTCTGGGGGAGTATGAGGGGGCCAAACCCATTTCCTGCATGGCAAAGGCATATGGGTGCCACTGAGGCCTAGGAAGGGGTGGAGACGTGGAAAAGAGGCGAGGGAGCAGGGTCTGGACATTGCTGGGCAGAGGTGTGCTGGGAAGGACAGAGCCTGTCCTGCCTGGGGGAGAATGGCCCTGTGAGAAATGGGACTGGGGGCACGGGGTGAGGAGAGGGGCAATGCTGGCAGCTTCATTCCAGGTTAATGAAAACATGATTAACAGTTGTAATTAACTGATGAAATGGTGACTAGTTCTCTGCCCCCTCCTGATGATTGATGAGGTGCACAGACTGCCTGTGTCCGTGGTTTCTGCTTATGGCAGCAGTCTGCAGCAGCTCAAACTTCCTCCCACCTGGGTCTGGAGTGGTTTCTGTGGCTCCTGCTGCCGAGGTGGGAGTGTGGAGCTGCCCTCTCGCTGAGCCTTCCCCAGCCCTGCCTGGCTGGGAGGTTTCACGGCAGGGAGGGAATGCTGAGGCAGGAATGGGGTGGGAATGTTGGTCTGTGGTGGAGCCAAGCTGGGAAATGAAACCTCCCCCAGTGCTCACGGAGGGCTGGGGCTGAGCTGAGCTGCAGGAGGGGACATTCCCTGTTGCCAGGGGCTCTCTGTGTGCCTTGCTGTGTGCCCTGGATTGTGACACACGCTGAGCCTCGGGCCAGAGGGATTTGGGGGGTTCTCAGAGCTGGGAGCCGATGTCCCACGTTCGTACCAAGCTGGGCTGGCTGAGCTTTTGGCAGAAACTGCCTGAGGGAGGGGCTGACCCAGGCACAAAGTGCTGACCTGATGGGCATCACCTGCTGAGGGAGAGCCCCTCTCCTCTCAGGTCACAGCTGCAAAGTGCCAACCAACCACAAGTGCTGCTCCCCGCCTCTGTCTGGTAAAAAAGGACTAAAAATGCCCACTGGGCTGAACTGGCCACCTTAAAAAGCTGGAGTAAACCTGTAGAAATATGTGAGAGCAATACTGGAGGAAGGCACTGTGTTCGTGTTATGAGTAGAGGAACAACTTACTCCTGTTTATTGCAGTGTGAGGGTAACATTTGTGCCTACAGTGAAGACAGATGGCACCACAAGTGCCCAAGGCAGGTCAGAAACTGGTGCTCTGTCCCATCTGAATAGCTGCTGCTTTCTCTGGAGCAATGGTTGAGGATGTGCTCTTTGCTGTAGAGGGGAAGAACGGGGCAGGTGAGCTGTATTTTGTTTGTCTGATTACTTATGCATGATCTAAAAAAAAAGTGACTCTCCATTTTCTCCAAGGATACCTGATGAGCATTAAAAATACAATCGCAGGAATAATCAGGTCAGACTTCAAACAAATGCAGGGAAACAGCTCTGTTCAAGAAATAGATACCCTGTTATGTCACACTTTGCCTAAACAATCCTTAAAAAAAAAAAGATCTTCCTTTTGGAGATGAAACCAAGGCTTTTCAACCCAAAAGCTTCGAGTGGCCAAGGAGCTCTGGGGGGGAAGAAAAGCAAACCCCACAGTTTTATGGGGTCTCTCCAGAGCTTTACAGCAGGGTATGGCTGGTGCAGGGCCTGTGCCTCTGTGGGTCAAAAGAGGTACAGACAAAGGGATGGGAGCAGAGAGGGTGTGGGGCTGGCCCTGAGGGCAGGGGACTGACCCCAACGCACCAGCCCTGCTGCCTGTGGGGCAGGGTGGGTGTGAGGAGAGCAGGGAGCCTCTTGCAGGCAGCCCACGGTGTGGCTGTGGCAGCCCAGGCTTGGTGCAGAGTCGCTGCCTAGATCTGGTTGGGAGATTCAGGGATGAAGTTTTTTTTGTGATGGAGCCCCAGGGTTAGAGGTGCTGACAGCTTTCTGTGGGGTGTCAGCGCAGGGGCAGGGAAATGGAACTTCTCCCTCCCTCCAAAAAAGTCAGAGACTTCTCAGGTCCCCAGCCAGGACAGTTGTGTGGGCAGAGAACGTGTGCAGATCTGCAGGGGGGGTTGAGCCCCCTGCCTTTGCTCCTCACCCTGCTGGGGAGGCTGACAGGCTGGAGCAGCGGAGCTTGTAGCTCTAAATCTGCTGAAAAGCAACAATTTGAAGAAAGAACTATCCATAGCTCAGCTTGGGGGGGAAAAAAAGAAATCTCAGCTACACGAAAATGCCATCTTACAGTCACTTTACCTGCAGAGGGACACTTTCATGCATCACTGGGAGGCAAATGCTTGAATAAGCTTCAGTTTAAATGGAAGTTCATCTGGGAAGGGAAGGCAGAGGTCTCCTGTGGGCACGGCCACTCACCAGGAGCGCTCTGGGTGACCTGAACAGCTGTGGCACGTGTCTGCAGGTGACACTGCTATTGTTCTACAGCTTTTCACATCACCCAGTGAGCCTTGCAAAGATACTCCGGGAGCCCTGGGCTGCCACAGGCCCTGTGTAAAAGGAGGGGAGTGAGGGAAGCTGCTCTGTGTCCATCTGACTGGAGAGCTTTGTCCCTGCTGGAGACAGGAGTGTGGCTCTGAGATCAGTCTCCTCCCTCAGGAACCAGGGAGCTCCCTGCCTGCTGCTCTGTCACCTCTCTGCAGCTATAAATATGTGTGAATAGGTGGCTTTGCACACCCAGGTCACTGCTGCTGCCCAGAAACCCGTTGTCAGTGGGCTGTGAGGGGACTGTCCCTAAAACAACAAAAACATTGTGCAGTGCTACAGGGGCAGAGCGGTTGGGAAGTGGCCCAGCAGAAAAGGGCCTGGGGGTGCTGGGGGTTGACAGGGGCTGAACATGAGGCAGCTGTGCCCAGGTAACCCAAAAAGGCACCGGTGGCACCTGGCTTACATCACCAATAGTGTGACCAGGGCGGTGGCTGTCCCCCTGTGCCGGGCACTGCTGAGGCCACACCTCGAGTCCTGTGTCCAGTTCTGGGCCCCTCAGCTCGGGAAGGACGCTGAGCTGCTGAAGCAATAAAGCTGGGGAAGGGTCTGGAGCACAATGCCATGAGGAGAGGCTGAGGGAGCTGGGGGCGCTCAGCCTGGAGAAAAGGTGGCTCAGGGGTGTCCTTGTCACTCCCCACAACTCCCTGGCAGGAGGGTGCAGCCGGGTGGGGGTCAGCCTCTGCTCCCGGGGAACAAGGGACAGCATCAGGGGACGCCAGCTGTGCCAGGGGAGGTTTAGGCTGCACATCAGGAGTAATTTCTTCTCAGAAGGGGTGATTAGACATCGGAATGGGCTGCTGGGAGGTGCTGGATCACCGTCCCTGGAGGTGTTTAAGCAAAGCCTGGACGTGGCTCTGGTGCTGTGGTCTGGTTGACCGGGTGGTGACCCATCAGAGGCTGGACCGGGTGATCTCAGGGGGTTTTTCCCCCCAAATCGATGGATTAATTCTCTGCGATCTGCGGCGGGGCCCGGCCGCTGCCGCTCCTCCCGCGGCGGGCAGGGGGCGCCAGACCCCGCGGAACGATCGGGGACACCGGGGACAGAGGGGACAGTGAGCCCTGACAGGGACTGGGCTGAGCCGGGGGACAAAGGGGACAGTGAGCTTCTCACGGACTGTCCTGTGCTAGGGGACACAGAGGGCACAGGGGACACAGGGGACAGCCAGCCCCGGCAGGGACAGCCCTGTTCAGCCCTGTCCTGGGGGCACCAGGCACAGCAGCACCAGCCGGGACACGCACAGGATTGTCCTGCTCTGCTCTCCCCTCCAGTGCTGGGACAGTTTTGGTGCCACAAGGCCAGAGGGATCTAAAGCTGTTGGCATGCAGAGGAGGCCACTGGGATGGGGAAGGGTCTGGAGCTGCTGAAGTCCCTTGGTCTGCTCGGCCTGGAGAAGGACAGACCTCAGGAGCCTTCAGCTTCCTCACAGGGGACAGCACCAATCTCTGCTCTCTGGTGACCCGTGACAGGGCCCCAGGGAATGGCTGAAGCTGTGTCAGGGGAGGTTTAGATGCATGTTAGGGGCAGGTTCTTCACCCAGAGGGTGGTGGGGCACTGAACAGGCTCCCCAGGGCAGTGCTCACAGCACAGTGGTCACACCAGCAGCCTGACAGAGGTCAAGAAGTATTTGGAAAACACCCTTGGGCACATGGTGTGATTCTTGGGGTGTCCTGTGCAGCGCCAGGAGTTAGGCTTTGATCTTGAGTGTCCCTTCCAGCTTGGGATATTCTGTGAGACACTCATTCCCCAGGTGGTGGCAATGCCTTTGGGGCTGGCCCAGCCTGGACCCGTCTGGGACAGCCCCTTGGTGCCAGGGACAGCACCCTGGGCTCGGGGCTGGCCCGGGCTGGGCACTGCACTGAGAGTTTTCTCTCCTGGAGTAGCTGATTCCTGGCTCACATTGATTTCCATTTGAGTCAGGCACTGCCTAAAAGGCCCAGAGGGAGCCTGCACAGCATCTGTATTGCTGCAGCTTCCAGAGCGAGCCTTGCCAAGGCTCTCAGGGTGTGAATGGCTGAGGGAATTCCTCTGCAAGCTCCCTCTCAGGGATGTCTCTTTCTAGGTCTCCTGCCACGGGGTGTTCTGCTGATTAGCAGTGCCAGAGCAGAGAGGTCCTGCTCTGCCCAGCCCAGCACCTTCCCAGGTGTGGTTTCACTTCCCTTGGCAATGCAGGAGAAGGTGTAGCTGTTCTCATCACACGGCCTGGTTTGGCAGGGACCTTAAAGATCCTCTCACTCCAACCCCCTGCCCTGGGCAGGGACACCTTGCACTGCACCAGGTTGCTCCAAGCCTTGTGGAACCTTGAACACTTGCAGGGATGGAGCAGCCACAGTTTCTCTGGGCAATCTCTTCTGGTGCCTCAGCACCCTCGCAGTAAAGAATTCTTTCCTAATATCCAATCTAAACCTGCTCTCTGTCAGTTTGAATCCATTCCCTCTTGTCCTGTAATTCCTTCCTTTGTCTTTCTTCATATTTCTTGTTGGCTCCTTCAGGAAGGTCACAATGAGGTCACCTGAAGCTTCTCTTCTCCAGGCTGAACAATCCCAGCTCTCCCAGCCTTTCCTCCCTGCAGAGCTGCTCCATCCCTCTGCTCATCCCGGTGCCCCCTCTGGACTGGTTCCAGCAGCTCCAGGTCCTTCCTGTGCTGGGATCACAGAGCCGAGGGCAGCTCTGCTGGTGAGGTCTCACCAAAAGGTGTTCGAGCAGCAAGGACTGGGGCAGGCTGTCAGCTCCCAGCCCCTGAGGGCCTTCCCAGGTGTTCCATCCCTCTGTAAAACACCTCTCATGGCTTTAGGGTGCTCCTCAGGCCCATCCTCACAGCCAGGGCTGGGACTGCTCCTTGTTCTGCCTCAGTTAGTGCCCAGCTCTGCCTGGCTCCCGCGGCTCTGAGCTTTGCCTTTGCAGCTTCCTCGCTCTGCAAACTGGTGGCTTCTCTTGGGTTTTGTAATAAATAAAACAAAAAAAGCTTATTCTATTCCATCTGTTGAAACTCAACTGGGGAGGTGGTTTTTTCTTTACCTGTTGTAACTCCAGGAGGGAGGGGCTGACTGCCTTTCTGATAACAAGCCAGCTGCTAAAACCAGGTGGGGCGTTGTTCCTTATCTCTGTTCAGTCTTCCACTGCCTCCAAGAAGATATCTTCTGTTAATGGGCCATCAAGCCTCACCAGTGACATGACACATTGCATCATCCCACTGGGACATGCTCTGCCCAGGGAGGAGGAGCCAAACCATTTCCACCTGGATAAAAAGGAGCCAAAAGTGCCACCAGGCATCCAGTGCTCCCACAGGACTCCCAAAGGAAGACCAGACCCACCTCTGGACCCTTTTTCTCTACAGGACCATCACTACTCCAACAGGACCACATCTGCCACTCCAGGAGGGATTACTTTGGACTGTTTCCAACACCCTGACCAACAGGCTGTCAGGTTCTATTCTGACTTTGTCAGTGGTCTTTTGTATTGTTGCATTTATTTTATTTCACTTCTTCTTTTTCTCTTCCTATTAAATTGTATTTCTGACTTAGAAGTGTCTCACTGGTTTTGCCTTCAAACCACTGCGTTGCTATTATCAGCCCAGGTTCAAAAAAGCAGCAAGTACTAAACCCTCCTTTTTCTTTTTATTTTCCTTTTTATTTTCAAGAGGAATGTCTTAGCACAAGAGTTGAACCTGGTTCAAATGGGTGGTTTCTCATCCATTTGCACTTGACAAAGCTTTTTTTTTTTTTTTTTT